>NC_051170.1:113858126-114066255 GCF_013339725.1 Rhipicephalus microplus | reverse complement strand
ACGCATCTCATGATTGTCATGTTTGCACCACTCATGTACCTTCGTCATCCGTTTACGTCGCGTAATACAAAATGTGGTATATGTGAAGCTAGCGAAACAACGGCGATGGCAAGCGCACCATGAGCGTGATGTGTAGTCATGATTAGTCATAACATTCAAATCATCACACGCATGTCATGATTTACACATTAGGGTCTGTCATTTATGTTCGCCATGCAGTCCTGTTCCTTCTATACCAGTTTTTAATTATGTGACGTGAAGAAAACAAATGCAAAAACAGCAAGAACATGAAATGTAAGTTATGACATTCATAATATGCATGTGATGATTTTCATGTTATGACTAATCAATTATGTTCGTTTCACAGTAATGTTGTGCCATACCAGTTTAGGTGTTGATACCATTATCAAAATGGCCAGGAGAGTTGAAAGTCATAGGCTGCTAGAGATAGATAGATAGATAGATAGATAGATAGATAGATAGATAGATAGTAGATAGATAGATAGATAGGTAGGTAGGTAGGTAGATAGGTAGGTAGGTAGGTAGGTAGGTAGGTAGGTAGGTAGGTAGGTAGGTATGTAGGTATGTAGGTATGTAGGTAGGTAGGTAGGTAGGTAGGTAGGTAGGCAGGTAGGTAGGTAGGTAGGTAGGTAGGTAGGTAGGTAGGTAGGTAGGTAGGTAGGTAGGCAGACACGCTGAAAGTAGCTGATTTTCCCTAAGAGTTCTTTGGCATTTAAAATACGCGAAAACCAGTTTCTAGCTGCTGCTTGCAGTACACCGTAGCCTTATCCCTAAATGTTTACAGCCCTGGTAAACAGTGATTCAGCTTCTTTTTCGCCTTCTGCTTCACCAGCCCACCTATGTGACTGTGGTAGTAGAGCTCGCGAACAAAAAAGCTCCGCTAATCTCGGACAAATCTTGGGTTAGATTCGTTACAGTGTCCGTGTTTGGGAATGTCAAATCAAGCGTTTGTGCATATGGATCAAACTAGTCGCCAACCAAGAAATGCTCGAAAGTCACTTACGGTACCGTCATTCACGCCCACCCATTCAAGGCCAAATCTAAAGTCATTATGAAGACCATCACAGATGTATTCGAAGAGAGTTTTGTGGATATTTACTGCCTTGGAAATGGTAATTTGCTTGAATACTTCGGACTGAAATTGTGTGTAGAAACGTACGTTCGTCCTACAATTTCACAGAAAAGCATTCGAAGGCTGTTCATGAGAAAGTTGGATTTGAGGGTATCGCTGCTCATGCCGATATCAATTGTGTTCCCATATTAAGAAAAGGTGTTTCTTTATAAAAATTATAGCTCAGAAAATTTAGCGCAATTTCTCAGCGTGCACGCCTCCGAAAATTGCGCCAAAATGTAGCCTGTTTGTTATTGTAGTGCCACCTTGCATTAGGTCTGGATATCAGAGAAGGCATCACTTACTCTACAGAAAATATAGTTTGTGTTAACTTCTTTCGCAACGCCTGAAGTTTGTACATCGTTCGAGAAAAAGAAAAATACTAAACACGTGAGAAATTATTTATTCCAGTTCATAGTAAAGCTCTATTTGGACCCATGTCGTACTTCATTGAAAAGTTTTAAGTACAAGCTCACTTGTAATGAAATGAGAAGTATTTATCATGCTCACAGTTTATTCCTTAGTGTTTATGACGGGTTTTAGGCAAGGGCCCAAATTTTTGCTTCATTATTGATGGCAATTTGCAAGAGATATTTTTCGTAATTTGACTCTCATATTTCTTCTCGGTGTAGTGTCATTTCTGCTCTACTACAAAAACTCACGACTGGACACAAGAGTTGTGTCATGTATGCCTTTTGCCCGTGAACGATATCTACGAAGACGCCCTTGACACTAGAAGCCCATCAGCGCAAGATGCATGTTATGCCAAACAGTGTACGATTCTGAAAGATTCGCGGGCAGGCCAAGAAGAATTCGTATTATCTGCGCCATCATTGCATAATCAAGATTGTCACTTTCAATTCTTGAGCATCTTTAGTACTCAACCCCCTCCTTATGCAAACCCATAGCCTGTGACTAAATGTCTGATGCTGCGAAGGAATGCGCCTAATCAGCTCTTTTAACGCAATTTTGAATTACAGCAGGACGTAAACAGGCAAGTTCCAGAAAGGAACCACATCAGACAGTCCGTGCATGTATTTACAGGATCATGCAGTTGTCTGACGTAGAAACTGGACCGATAGAGGGGTCGCAAGAGATAACCGTTCGACCCAGCTGGGGTTTATTGCTGGCTAAATGGTGGCTGTTATCGATTAGTGCTGGTTAGTTATCACTGAACTATGACTATTTTTTAAAGTGCTCACCGGTGGTGCCTTCGATAGCTGATGTCAGCAATTGTGGAGCAACAATGGCTAATGTGTTGTAACGTGAGGGCACGCTGGAGGCTGGGGGGGTCAATTGACCCACTGACGTCAGACCATCTGGCTGTGCTTGCTCTCGGCCGTCGTCGAAGAACCCGCTCGCCTTTACCACCAGGGCTCCTGCGCGAGGCCAGTGAAAGCAGCTATATGCTGCCGGCCAACGCCATTCGCAGCCAATTTGGGTCGGCCTCCCTGAGCACTGGAGAGGCCCGGCTTCGCGCACGTTAAGCTTTTCATCGAGCCAGAAATGCGGGGGGCACCGAAGACAGCCGAGGCAGCGTTCGTCGGACTCGCGCTTATCAAGACCAGCAACGAGCATCAGTGAGCCCCCCCTTCCGGTACCTCTGACCTCGCACTCGGGCATCGCACCCAGCGGACACTGTCACGCCTTTCCGCCCCTCGCGCAGTGACGCTATCCCCTTCAGCACCACGAACACTAGTGCCCACGTTCTGCTCCCTTCCGCAGTTATTGTATAGTGTCATGTGTTATTTTGTTATTTAGTTTTTGTTCCTCATTTGTAATCTTTTTTTTTTTTTATCAGCGTAGGAAACAGGGCTAGACTGAGGTTAGCTGTCGGCAGACACGCTGAAAGTAGCTGATTTTTCCCCTAAGAGTTCTTTGGCATTTAAAATACGCGAAAACCAGTTTCTAGCTGCTGCTTGCAGTACACCGTAGCCTTATCCCTAAATGTTTACAGCCCTGGTAAACAGTGATTCAGCTTCTTTTTCGCCTTCTGCTTCACCAGCCCACCTATGTGACTGTGGTAGTAGAGCTCGCGAACAAAAAAGCTCCGCTAATCTCGGACAAATCTTGGGTTAGATTCGTTACAGTGTCCGTGTTTGGGAATGTCAAATCAAGCGTTTGTGCATATGGATCAAACTAGTCGCCAACCAAGAAATGCTCGAAAGTCACTTACGGTACCGTCATTCACGCCCACGCCATTCAAGGCCAAATCTACAAGTCATTATGAAGACCATCACAGATGTATTCGAAGAGAGTTTTGTGGATATTTACTGCCTTGGAAATGGTAATTTGCTTGAATACTTCGGACTGAAATTGTGTGTAGAAACGTACGTTCGTCCTACCAATTTCACAGAAAAGCATTCGAAGGCTGTTCATGAGAAAGTTGGATTTGAGGGTATCGCTGCTCATGCCGATATCAATTTGTGTTCCCATATTAAGAAAAGGTGTTTCTTTATAAAAAATTATAGCTCAGAAAATTTAGCGCAATTTCTCAGCTGTGCACGCCTCCGAAAATTGCGCCAAAATGTAGCCTGTTTTGTTATTGTAGTGCCACCTTGCATTAGGTCTGGATATCAGAGAAGGCATCACTTACTCTACAGAAAATATAGTTTGTGTTAACTTCTTTCGCAACCGCCTGAAGTTTGTACATCGTCTCGAGAAAAGAAAAATACTAAACACGTGAGAAATTATTTATTCCAGTTCATAGTAAAGCTCTATTTGGACATGTCGTACTTCATTGAAAAGTTTTAAGTACAAGCTCACTTGTAATGAATGAGAAGTATTTATCATGCTCACAGTTTATTCCTTAGTGTTTATGACGGGTTTTAGGCAAGGGCCCAAATTTTTGCTTCATTATTGATGGCCATTTGCAAGAGATATTTTTCGTAATTTGACTCTCATATTTCTTCTCGGTGTAGTGTCATTTCTGCTCTACTACAAAACTCACGACTGGACACAAGAGTTGTGTAAGTATGCCCTTTTGCCCGTGAACGATATCTACGAAGACGCCCTTGACACTAGAAGCCCATCAGCGCAAGATGCATGTTATGCCAAACAGTGTACGATTCTGAAAGATTCGCGGGCAGGCCAAGAAGAATTCGTATTATCTGCGCCATCATTGCATAATCAAGATTGTCACTTTCAATTCTTGAGCATCTTAGTACTCAACCCCCTCCTTATGCAAACCCATAGCCTGTGACTAAATGTCTGATGCTGCGAAGGAATGCGCCTAATCAGCTCTTTTAACGCAATTTTGAATTACAGCAGGACGTAAACAGGCAAGTTCCAGAAAGGAACCACATCAGACAGTCCGTGCATGTATTTACAGGATCATGCAGTTGTCTGACGTAGAAACTGGACCGATAGAGGGGTCGCAAGAGATAACCGTTCGACCCAGCTGGGGTTTATTGCTGGCTAAATGGTGGCTGTTATCGATTAGTGCTGGTTAGTTATCACTGAACTATGACTATTTTTTAAAGTGCTCACCGGTGGTGCCTTCGATAGCTGATGTCAGCAATTGTTGGAGCAACAATGGCTAATGTGTTGTAACGTGAGGGCACGCTGCCTAAATTGAGGTGTTATAAATAATTTTATACCCTATTTTATTAGGCACCAAGTTTACACCTCAATTTTATTTGGCCCTTATTTCAAGCAGCTTTTTTCATTCCACCCTAGTAAATTTTCTGATGGTCCCGATTATATTTCAATCTTCTTTATCGAAAAAAATTGGCTTCAATGATGAGCTTATATAGTGCACATGAAGACATGCATTTTTTTACATGCACGCAGCAACACTGCTTTTTTATAGAGTCTCAGCCACGTCTGTTTGGAACAAGTCACTTTTGATCCAGCCACTAACGCACTTTACTACTCCTGTTTTATTGCAGCATGAAAATCAGGCAGTGTTTTCTTTTTGTTTATCTGCAAATTAGATTTTCTTTATCCTAATGTCGCGCTCCTATCATCCCCCTGCCCCTGTACTAGCAAGCTATGGTTCACCAGGTTTACATCTTGAACGTATATCTCTATTTTTATCGTGAAAAAGAAATGGGAGCCAAAAATGAAGGGTACAAAAAGATGGTAGTGGGGCGTGCTATCCTTCTCCTAAGAGAAAGCTTTTCCTAACGCCTGTCAACGCTAGCTCGTTTCTCACGCTACCCTTCTGCACAATGCTATATACAAGCGTTTTGTTAAAGGTTGAAGAAAAACACCACTTTAACAAGAGTTTCCGTTCGATGAAACAATACTTTGATCTAAGAATAAATATTTGAAACAACGTTGAGTTGCAGTCCGTATACATTATTACGGAAGCAAGATTACCGAAGCCAGTGACATCAGCTACGTATGACTTAGATGTACAAGGCATAAGACGAGGCCATGAATGCACGAGCCGTTCGGCCTCGGTTTTGAGAGTGCTACAAATTTTTTTTAAGTGAACAGTATCTTTCACTCGATAACGTCCCGCGCTCAACACTAAAAAAAATCTGATGGATATCCTCTACACTAAAAACCATCACTTTCGTCACCAGGGCATGAGCTGTGCGAATATAATTACTTATTTATCAACTTATTTGACTTGTTCGATAACTCTACTGTTACGTCGAGTTTTTTACATAGCAGCCTCGTTGGGGCTACGGCAGTAGATGGGATTACACGTCACACATCAAATGCAGACATATATACATGGCATGACGATTCAGGAACACCTCCTGGTAAAGCATTAGACTGTACCACTGTTGAGGAAAAAGAACTCTATTTGAACAATCGGTTTTACATTAAAATGTTAAAATATTTATTTCGCGACAATTACAAGTGGAACTGTTACCGTATTAAGCATATATGTCTGAACATTCTAAGATTTCCTTTGAAGAGTATTGTAATTTTCACTTCGCTGAAACACTATTTTACTGCTCCAGAAGCTTTTGCTGTGGAGTCGTTTTCCAGCCTTTCTATCAGGTTCCGTTTAGCTAGAACTGATCTGAGTATGCAGAACTTATTCTCTTATTTGTAAACCGAAAGACGTGCGAAGACCATGCGTTGTGCTACAAATATGTGTACGACGATTGGCAACTACTGTGGGGGTATTCTTTACATATGAGTGCGTTTATTAGCATCAAGTGTCTGTGCTACGAGACATATAAATAAAATAGTACTTGTACAAAATATCTCTTAAGGTGAGAACCACAAGCACCGTTAGTGGCCACAGACGGCATATATGATTTCAAACTTGGACTTAGGGTTTCTCGCCACTACTAATATCTGCGCGATTTACACTTCGCTTGATTGATTGATATGTGGGGTTTAACATCCTAAAACCACCATATGATTATGAGAGACGCCCTTGTGAAGGGCTCCGGAAATTTCGACCTCCTGGGGTTCTTTAACGTGCACCTAAATCTGAGCCCGGAAATGCAGCCGCCGCAGCCGGGATTGAATCCCGCGACCTGCGGGTGAGCAGCCGAGCTTGAGCCACTATATAGACCACCGCGGCGGGGAAACGCTTCGCTTCCGTCTTAGATATTATGTTAAACTGAGCGTGCAATTTTTTTGTGTGTGAACCTTGTCTCTCTAAAAAAAAAAGCGGATTCTACACCAACTCTGGCGATGTAGCAAGGTAACCATGGCCACCGCATAGTGCCTTGTGTAATGGCCGATGAGACGAGATGACGTCGTGAAGGCGGCCGACATGGCCTTGCCAATCTCGCCACGTTGATATCGGCCCGGCCGTAGGGCTGTAGTGGAGCGGTGGTGGGTGCCAGCATCCGAATCGCCAGGTGCGTGGACTCGTTCTTTGCCCGCGCCTCGAGCTAGCCATGAGCTGTTCCCGAGGCGTGGCCTGGTGGCTAAGTAATGCCGATGATGAATGGCGACGAGGAAGACGGTACATGTTGCAGTAGAAGAAGATGAGAACAAAGTGGAGTAATTGACGGTATGAGCGTCTGAGTGGTAAACTCGCAAGAGCAGGGCGTTTGGTAAAGGCACCTTAAGGATTGTTTTATCGACTAGGTCCGTTCCTATGCAAAACTAGTTTGCCTGTCCCTTACTTCAAAGTCGCTTATCTCTTTCACTTATAATTTTCTGCCTTTCTTAAAGGAACGTCCTCTCAGGAAACTACAAATGCGAAAGTTATAGGTACTTCCTGTGACAACAAAAGTAAAACAAAGCTGACGCAGAGCTTTTACCTTGGCCCTGTGCATATTGTCCCACAATGTAGTTAGGAACAGTGGTTGTTTGCGCACTTTTTTTTCGACTATGTTACCAGACATTCTTCTACAACAGTTATTTTATTGTGTCCCTTACGTTGTCTTTTATATGTTGCACATTGCGACAATGTGAAGCTACGGAGCCCTGAATACAAATCTGCTGCAATGTGGGATTTGAAGCGGATGAAGTTTACACTATATATAAGCTGACTAGGAAGTTGAGGTTGAGTTTACGAGTCCAAGCAACTTTATATATATTAGGATGACAAGCAAAAGCAATATAGCCGTGGTAATCAATGCTGTGCACCAAGAAAATGTGCGCTAAAATGAGGCAGCTATGATCGTTTCCTTCGTTACATAAAGTATATTTAGTTCCATTGCATTGATACTTTTAGTCTCGTAATTTTGATGGACAGTGCATGCCGAAACTACGGAGTAGGGACGGAGAGAACTGGCAATTTTCTGCCATCATATAGGCAAAGGTGAAAAGAAAACACAGAGTAGTTCTTTAATAATTACCAGGGAGTTTTGTCCGATGGATACATTAGTGTCTGCTCAGTATGGCATTAGGATTGAATTCGTTTATACACTGCGCAAGAACTGCGGAATTTGTAAAAAATGCACCACGCTTGCGAAATAATTGTTTTATATAGGGCCGCCGAACAAGGTTAGCAGATAGGTATTATGTGTTGCCGCACAGCGCCTGGCTACAAGAACGTGAAGAGGTGTTATACAGTGTGCTCCGCCATTATTTATGTAAAGAGAGCAAGCTCGTACCATTTGTAAGTTTCTATTGTCACTTCCCAATAATTAGGCGAACTTTCTTATTCTCTTTTATAAAAGTGCGTATTAACTCAATTGACGTGACCCCAGCAGCTTGTTTTGTGTTCCAGCATGTAATTACTGTTTACATACAATGAGATATTGCGAAAATATTAGTCTGGCATGAATGGCTTCAGTATCAAATACAGCTTTTCAAATATGTTTACTACTACGTGAAAATCTTTTCAAGAGCTTTGACGGGGAGCCCGGGTTACTTACAAATTTAGACAAGTTAGTGTCATAATACCTTCTCAGTCATTGTACTATCGGCATCCAATGAAATGCGAACAGCGGGGCGCGTGTTTGAAGCATTAGAAACAGAAAGTGTTCGCCGTCCAGCCATCACCATTCACAGGCGTGCAGATCTGATTTAGGCTGCACTGCGCGAGCCCCTATAGCTCGTTATCTCCATTTTTGCTCTAGTTTTTGTATGGTGGTAATGGTGGTCATCGTGGGCGTGCCAAGCGCTTTTGATCGTATCACTCGCCAATTTCTTGCTTTTACTCGAGCGTCGCAGTGCAATCGGCGTCTATGCACGACACACACACACACACACAAAAAAATCTTATTCCCGTGTGCTCAGATTTGCGTGCACGTTAAAGAACCCCAGGTGGTCTAAATTTCCGGAGCCCTCCACTACGGCGTCTCTCATATTCATATAGCGGCTTTGGACGTTTAAACCCTACATATCAAATAAATCTAATTCGTTCTGGTTAATTTTCAAATGATCGTCGTATCTCGTTCGCCAGCACTGTTTTACCTGCACCCTTCCTTCAGAAGCTTACCAGAAAAGGCTTCACTTTAACAGAAAGGCTGAGCGTTTTCTATGGAAAAGAGAGCGCAGATTGTTTCACTTTACCGGCACGAAATAATCAGCATGAAATTTTCAGAATTATGAACTGACGTTTGTCTGTTATGAATAGAATTTTCTGGGCATTCCGTGATGATGGACGCCTCTGGAACCTTCCACGTGGACACAGGCAGCGGGTGACGGATAGTGCAAATGAACTACTTATTGTACAAGGTGCAAAAAAGGCTCCGTTCATCACATCTCGACAGATCAAGGACAGCTTGAACTTCTCGGCCAGCATCTCAACCATCAGACGTCGGCTGCATGACAAAGGCTTGCGGAGCCATGTGCCAGCCCAAAAGTCGGCACATTCAAAGGCCATTAAGCTAGCAAGACGTGCGTATGCCCAAGAACACGCAGCATAGACCATGGAAGGCTGGCGGCGCGTAATATTCACCGACTGGTCAACGTTCTCTGCTCGCTGGAACTAGTGTCAGAGAATCCGAAGAACTGACAATTCCATGTCTGGTATTCTTTCAATTCAGTACGTCGGCTGTGTCGTTTTTTTGGGCGATTGCTATTATTCAATACGTATACTTTGTTGTTATTGCGACTCCGAAAGGAGCCTGCGCTTTGGTAAAATCAATATTGTTTCGTATATCTTTTGAAGCGCTGTTATGATAGGCGTGGTTTGAAGCAGATGCCGGAAAAGTACACTTGTTTTTTCAAACAAAGATTGACTCTTGCAGGAATTGCAATGCGAAGCTAAAACGAAAAAAAAAAACGCGTGAAATTTCCGAAGCATATGACATTTACAGAAATAAGAGTCATTGTATTAGCCATCCGTCAATATCACTGCTTGACTTTGAGTGTAACTATATTGATAATTTGTAGACAAGTGCTTCGAATGAACGCCACGCTTGCTGCTCACACTATCCTCTTATTTCTGTTGACATGCGTACACTTGTGTATTTATATGTCCTTCCAACGTGAGAATAAACCAGTTGTTAGTTGAGCGCTCGTGCTGTGTGCCTCCTCTTTGCTTTGTGTCTGTGTTTGCCCCCGCGCTCCCAGTTCACCGAACCATCATAGGTCGTACTTCTTCCAGCAGGACCGCAGCCCCATTCACATGGCCGAATCAACAGCACACTTGCTGGAACAGTATGGGGTGATTCTTTGGAGTGTCCTCCACATGACGCTGACATGAACATACGTTAGAATGTGTGGGTCGCAATGAAAAACGCACTCTCACGGCAGCGAATTCAGCGCGGCTCTCTTGACGCACTGTGGGCTGCCATAAAAGAGGAAACGGAGCTCCCACGCGCAAGTGATCTTGTGACACGGCTCTTCGACACTCTTCCTCGAAGAATGGGTGCCGTTGTGGCAGCTGGAGGCGAATACACCAAGTATTAAACTTAAAGGTCAAATAATTTTTCTCGCGGAAACGTTTGCGCCTTCTCCTCGGCGAAGTGACACTGAGGAGCATTCTTGAACACGATGCTTATTTTTTACACAATTCCGTTATCATCTGCAATAACAAAATTTTGCAAGTCGACAATTTTTTTTTTCGTTTTTTTATTGTGATATGCATATAGCATAGGTCCACCTTCGTTTCGAAATGTAATTTTAATTAGATGACTTCACTATTGCGAGTTGATGGCACCAGTTCCTTAACGGTCATGCTAATGATTAGTCAGATTCATCTGTTCTTGTATCAAGCCCAGAAACGCCTGGGCGGAAAACGCTGCAATGCTGCAGTAAAGACCGAGCGCCGCAATTTAAGCGACCCTAAAGCACTCGGCATTCGCATGCCGGGCAACCATCGCGACTGCCCTCCATATAGGTTTGTCGATCAAAAGCATGATTGTGTGCCAGAGCGTGAAACTGCATGAGTGCATCAATCTCGAATAATTTGGTTTACAAGCTGCTCAACGCGTGACACTACTTGTGATTCGTTTGGCATTGATAGCACTGTTTGTTTTACAACCGTGCTCCAATAGTCGCCTTACGCTGCAGTAGTTCAACTTCTGATTTGTTAATTTTTTCCCTTTCAAATAGCGCAATGGAACACAATCAGAAATAGTGCGCTATAGGGGATCGTGCAGTGCTACCACACCGGATGTGCGGGCCCTGTCTGTGTCAATGACTGGTGGACGGCAACGCACCATGTCATGATAAGGCTTGTGCCACGAGCTCCGCGTTCGTGTTTACTTGATACCAATGGTACACTTCAGGTTTAAATTGCACAATTTTGTTCTGAAGACGGTTGCACTTCAAGACAGCGCATGTTACTCCGGCACTACACATTACTATCTATCGTCGTAAATGATTGGTGACCGTACAGACTACATTATCAGTCACAGCAACACTTTGTCCACGCTTAGCTGTTGAGTTGTAAAAACCGTATATAAACGTCAGCACACCCATCCAGAAAATGCGGGCTGACACAGAACGATCCCTTGTGATATTTCGTTAGTATGAGAGATGGGGTGATGCTTGCTATGTGGTGAGTGATGTGAGAGGGTTTGAAGAAATCATATCCGCCTTCAAAGGCTGTAGAGCAAACTATAGCATCAAAAATTGGAAACGTTCAGGGTTATAGAGAAGACAGAAGATAAATGCTGACGTGAAAAGTAAAACATGTTCATAACGTATTGGGGCTACCTTAAGCATGCCTGGTCACACGGACAGTGTCGAACAAAAACGCCTGCCTGTTGCAATTTCGCAATTGCCCCAGCGTCATCATTGTCTTTCTTTGTAGCCCGGCATGCGTAAGCACCATCACTTCTTGTGTTCAGTAATTGCGTTTGAAATCTTGATGCTTCTTTATGTTGTGAATAGCCACAGCCAACCAGAGTACTAAGCGGAGATGCCACTGGGGGTGTAAACCAGAGCGCATCTATGTGGAAGGTTGTCACGCTGGCCGAATGCTGATTGAAGCTGTGAAAATGGTATTTGTTAACGTCCAGCATAGTGACGGTGACTTTTATGGAGATATGCTACACTTTCTTGTTACGAATGACTCATGCGAAAGAGGAAGTAACAGGCATTAAAAAAACGCGTTGAAAGAGATTAAGATATAGCAAATTAGAACGGAACAATGAAACGATGAAGCATTGAACAAAACAATGAAAAAGGTATCTGTTGAATGAACACGCTTGCAGAGCAAGAAGACTGCGTCGGCAAATAAATATCTCAAAGCATTTCTTGATGTTTTTACGCGATCACTACCACTACTCCCAGCAGATGTACTTCCGCCTCCGGACAGCCCATTGGGCTCAGTCCTTTGAGCTCTCTTCACTCCGTCGGCACTCGTGCTTACTAAAGCCTGAATAATGCGAGGGGAACGTTGGGTGGCTGTGATTTACAATAGCGCACGAGGTCACAAATTGTGGAGGTTTCCCAGAGAAGTTTCAGGGAATGGTTCTATCACACGACGAGCGGGCCGCAGCTTCAGCGTCCGCAAGTGAGAGGCAAGAGGAAGACGCTGAGTTAGGCAACTTTCCTCTCAATGTTTACAGAGTCCTGCTGGAAGTAGCGGAAGTAAATAGCACTTTTTCATTCCGGCTTCGAGGAGCACCCATTCTTGGCAGATTGCGTAAACAAAGAGCAGGATAGAGAAAGTTACGATGCGACCGAGTGGCGATAAATGTGACTCCACCTACGCGTCCGCTGAATCATGAGAGCTATACAGGGAAAGACTAAAACTGAACGACAGATTTATTTTACTTACCATTTTCTCGTGAAATGCAACACGTAAGAAATGGCCGCAGCCCAGTAAACATTGACGGGGCTATAACTCAACGAGAATCCAGCCAACGCTGCATATGATGACAAAGCGCACTTGACATTTTATTCTGATGAGTTTTGCTACGTTGCCTTCTTGCTTAGCCTTCCTATGCGATACGTCGTAATAATTTTTCTTCTGACTTGCATTAAAAGTTGCAAAAGTTTCACATGTTTGTGCATATTGTTTGACACTCAAGGCACTAATATCATAGTATTCATCATTTTTTTGCAAAAAGTAACAGTTAATGACGCGAAAGCTTAGATTATTTCATGTATAAGCAGCGGCTTGAGAGTCTGAAGGCGTGCACGACCGGGTTTGAAAGCTGGTTGCTGCGCAACGTTCAAAGCACATCATCACGAACAAGACTCCATGGAAACATGTACCGGCCATTTTCAAGAAGCCATAGCATAATTTGCAAATACATTTGGGCTATATTTATTGTATGTATACATGTCATGCGGTGCGTCGTTATCATCGAATCACCGCAGGACCAGCCACAGCAAGCAACAATAAAAGAACGTGTTAAATTAGAGATTCTGCACATTGGTACCACTTTTCCAATCACAACTTTTGTTTAATCATCAAAATATTTAAAATACTATACTGGTCTACTTTGTGCGAAAGCGGTAGCACCTGCTGCAAGGTCGATGATTTCATGTAGAAATATAGACGCGACTATATAGACGAGAATATAGACGCATATATAGGTTGTTGTAGCACTTCTGTTTGCAAGTTTTTTCTTTCCTGAATGCTCCCGTCTTTGATAAGCGTAACTGAAAACCCTTTTCTCGCTTTTTGCTTCATACGTATGTTTCAACAATCATCGTACTGTGAGAGTTATGCAATTGTTGTTCACTTTTGAGTCCAAACATCATCACGATTCGATGAACTATGACTATGATCACAATCTTACTGTAATTTTCTTTCGGTTGCCTTACAAGCAGGCCTCGCACAACCAAATGCACGTATGAGCCTGTACTTGTTTTCATTTCGTGTGCTTTTCAAATTTAGTTTTAAAAACGTATCTGTCCAATAAGACATAAGACCAGGAAAAAGAATGAATCTTTCACAGTATAAGCGGACAGTTGCACTAAATTCAAGCATTATCTAAAGCCACTTTGGTAACATAAACTTTCAAAGAAAATTTTGGGACGTCACATTTTTACGGAAGAAGCATAACAACTTCGCCGTCATACGGATGCGGCGAACTGGGTGATTTTTTTTAAACTCTGAACAGTTTTTTATGCATTAGGACATCTTGATGTTTTAAATAATCAAACACTCCTCACTTTGCGACTTTCCGTATTTCAATTACGAAGTGTACCTTTTTCAAACCATTTTATTTTTTTTCGTTGCTGCTGTGTACTAGTTAACATTATATCTCGCGTGTTGCCTTGATACTCCACAAAGCTTACGTTTTTCTAACCCCAGGAAGCATATCATGTTTTTTTTTTGTTTCGAAGCTTCGCATGATTTCCAGCACTTTTATAACGTCTTGAGCCTCAGCCATCACGCACTTTCTTTGAGATTTGTGTCTTCATAAGCAGACTGCAACGTAACAGCTGTTCGGGGCTAGATGCTGTATGGAAAGTGCTTATCCGTGAAATATTGTGCTTTTTTAAGCAATCGCTTATCTGTCACGTGGCATCGGATAGCCTACATATCGCTCGGTAGTTTGTTTCGAGTAAAGTGATTAAATGTTTCTATCGAGGTAATGTATTAGTCATGCTTTTAAAAAGTAGAAAAAAAGGAAAACGTATGAATAATACGAAATCTCCAGGGAACTTTTTTGTTAATATTGCGGAATATCATTCGGCTTTGTGCAATACGGTCAGATCGTGCAGTATGGTCAGTAGACGTTTAATCATAAACTGTTTGTTTCATTAGCGCTGCGGCCACACCTTAGCACTGTTAATTTTCCACCATCGGCTAGATATATTGAACTATTCTGTCGTTCACTCGGCAACTCCAGGTGCCACCACTGCCACAAAGTGAATGAATAAAAAACTGTTTCCACGACCACCACCCCTCAGTGGCGAATACGTCTTACTGCTTTATTGTGCATGTTTGTGTCTGTTAAGCTCATCGCTGCGCTGGTGTCGCAGCAATAGTTTTTGGCATTTAATGCTCAATAATAATATCTTATTTTACGTAGCAATATCTTTCGATGTGTTACGAGGAAAAAGAAGAGCTAAATGCCCCAATTGAGCATTCCGTAGCGGGGGACCTTAGAGTCTGTGGCATAGCCAATAGAAAACATATACCCTGGACCCCCCCCCCCCCCTCCCTCTGTAAATATTTAACGCGTTAACGTTAAAGATCTCATTTCACAGAAAATCCAGCGTTGGCGTCATTGGTTGTGCCCGAAAAATCTAACAAAATGCAAAGAAAATAAATAACATAAATTTGTGGGTCGGAGTGGGCATTGAACCCGGGTCGTTGGCGTGGTAAGCAAGCGTTTCATCAAACAGCCACGCCTGTGCTTGTGAATATTAAGAAATCAACTTTCCCTACTTAGAAATGTAGTGAACTTAACACTCCTGCTTTAGAAACACACGCGTACTGTATTCATGTTTCACAATACAAAATCACATATTGTCGTAACAATGATTGGTACAAGCATGCATTAGCATCTGGCGTCAGGACACGGGATTATTGTAATGACTTTATACTTTAAAGTCAGTCACCCACTACAAAAGACACACGCGTACACGATGATACACACATAATTCTGCGTAGCTAGTGTATAGCATGTCCGAAAAGATTTCGTACACTAAGTGTTTGAAGTAGGCAGTAGGTGCAGAATATTGCTATTGCATTCAACTCTTAAAGGATAAGCTTAAGGGTCCCTCACTTTTTTGCCATGGCATACACAATAAAAAATTACCATTTCAAAAAGCACTCCTTTCTTTCTTTCTCCCCGAAAAAAATAATTTCACATGTGCGCCATCTTTCACCTGCGCCTAGAAATAAGTACGCTCACACTCTTATATTTACCCGCCATCGAAATTGTGCCACCAAGGACAGCAATCGTGTTCTGCTTCCTCGAGGTTTTCAGTACGACAAATTATTGAGTATATTCAATTTTAATAACATCTGGCTTTTTCGGCACCAAAACCATTATATGACTACGAAGCACGTCGTAATGAAGGGTTGTGGAAACTTTGGCAGTATGATGTTCTTTAACGTCCACTATCACCGCATGTAATACACGGGCCTCCGACAATGCTCCTCTATCGAAAGGCGACCGCCGCGGCCAAAATCAAATCTGCGTTGTATGTTTCAACTGGTTAACTTGTTTGAAATAATCGTGGTCTACATGTAATTAAGGGTATAATAGAAAAAACTGTACTACACGCAAACGTTCAAAGGAACACACGTCTTCTTTGATCAAATTTAATCTTCAGACTGCCCCACCCAACCAAGTTCTTTCGTTTGGGAGAGGGCAGCTCACTCTCTCCTGTCTTGGTTCGCACTTGTGGCTCTCGTATGTCAACAATTTTGTTTTCCTTCGCAGTTTCTAGTTCTGGGAAAAATCGACTTTTGTGAATTCTTATACCATCTGGCTTTTCGTGCTCTTTTAACTTATTACAACGTATTCGATTTGAATTGTGTTACAATATAAAACACAGAATCGGCCCTGGCTTAATGAAAGGTTTCAAAGTGAAGGCCCGAGAACTGTTGTGAAAACCTCGATTACCGATTATTTATGACAGTGTCATTAAATAAACGAAAGCGAACGCTGCCTCTTTCACAGGAAGAGTAATCATAACGTAGCCGATCCCCATAAATAAAATCTCAATTTTAAAGCTGCTTGTTAGAATATTGCTGCTTGCGCGTGTAATTCACAAAGTTCTAGTCATTACCAGCAAATTATCTACCCCTACACATTTCTATTACTTTTAAAGAATACAAGCAGGGAGACATAACTCCTGCTTTGTTCTGTTCTGTCCGGTCTCTTATGTGCTGTTTAAACTAGTTTGCAGTGTACAGCTTGACATGTTATGCCCACAGCTCAATTTTTACATATTCTGCAGCAAAAAACAGTGGTTACCCAAAATATATAACGCATAAAAACTGATGCATCACCATTTGTTATTCATTGCTGCTTGCCTTGTCAGCCACCACACTGCTGCAAGAGCAATAAGCACACAGGTGCTGTATGAACCCTATCCTAAACCTCAAAGCTTGTGCGTGAACCAGAGCCAGTACACGCACGGTGCTTATAAATATTACAAAAACGTGGCCCTTTATCATTTTTGTAATTATATCACTCGATAATTGCATTGTATTCATTAATATTACGATAAAAATTACGGGACCCTAAAGCTTCGCCTTTAGGAGTCGAACGCAGTAACGACATCTTGTTTTTAGTGCGTACTTCAAGCACTTAATGCATGAAACATTTTCGAACTCGCTATGCTCCCACTACGTGACCTTGAGGGAACAGGTGCAGTAGCGTGCGCACCTTTGTAGTGGTGTACTGGCTTTCAACCATGGAGCCATTTTGATAAACACATATTATGGTGCCCATTGGCAATGGACGCTTGTAGAATGCATTATTACTGCAATATTTTATGTCGCATTGTGAAGCATGTATACAGGACGCGTGTGTTTCTGAAGCATGGAAGCTACTTTCGCAGCAGAGGAAAGCTGCTGCATTTCCAAGCAGACGAAGTTCTTTGACTGTTTTCACAAGCAGAAGTGTGACCATGTGGTAGTACATCCGTTGGACCGGAACAACCCCTGTTCGTTCCCCACTCTGCGCAAAGATAATTTATCAATATTTTGTTTTTGTGTCCTTTTCAATCCAATAGAATGATGGTTTTCGCTCACAATCAACAATGCCGACGCCAACGCTAGAATTTTTGCTAAAGGGGCTATTTAGCGCTGTCACATCAATATACATCACAAATCGCTTCGACCAAGTGATTATAGTGATCAGCTACTAGGAGGGGTATTTCTACCAAGACATACTGATATATCCTGATTAAAAAAATTGACATGTAATGAAGGGTAAAGCCTATTTCAGTCTTTAAAAACATTTTACTCCGGTCTGTACTAAGCAGCGCGCTATGGGATCGAAATCAAAAGATTGTGACTAGCAAGCACCTGTATGGAAAGGAGGGTTATGAGAAACTTCGCGAAAATTAGCAACAAAAAAGAAAAAGTAGGCAGGCGTAGTTGAAGTAGTGTGGTATAGGCAAAACCGCCAGTAGCATGAATAGTTGAACGGTGCTCGAGAAAAACACCACTAAACTTCTTCATTTCCTTTGAAAGGTATCTGTAGTCAATGAGTGACAAAGCTATACTGTGGTACCACTAAAGATGAATCAGCAACGAGGTTCTGTTTATATAGCCTGCAATCAAAAGAAATCTCTTGCAAAATTAAGGACATGTACTAATTGGTGCAGGAGGTCTGAACCCTTCACTTGATGCTAAGTAAGAAGCGGCTGTTAGTGCAAGCTGTCAGTTGGAGCTAGGATTCGTGATTGCTTTCTTTTTTATTCTTTTGTAGGCTTGTTTCAACCAGGCTACAATGTCCGAAGAATACTAGAAATGCACTCCTACTTCACGTGCGAAACTAACACATTCACTCAGTAGAGAAGGCCTTCTCAGGTCCTTCTCATGTACTTCCATAAATTACAGGGATATCTTGGGCGCCTTTAGGGCAACTCTACATCTGAGTTTAATATTTTTCTGTTTTGAAACCAATAGTTTGCTGATTTCCCTAAACTACCAAATATAAGGCCTTCTGGGTTCAGCTAAGTAGTCAATCACCTTACACTATTTACGTGTACTTGCGTTTTTCTCATTTCCTTTCAATAAATTCCGGCATTATTACTTGAGGCAACTGAGTACCTAGTAATTCACTTTTGTCCAGGCGTAGTTTCGCGATACCACTGCTTTGTTAAAAGCAAACCCTTAACCCACTGGGGTAGCGTTTACCTGCCGTGCTCAAAGTTCTGTATGGCAGCAATTCCATAGAAATTGAAGACTATGTGCCAGTGTAAAGAAACTTGTGTGAGGTTAGGAGAAATTAGTCTGCACCAGTCACTGAAACGTTTCCCATTCGGCGTGTCTTATAGTAACTTCGTAGTTTTGATCCATAATCCTTATGTCTAGTAATGTTTTAAATGCGAAGCATTTCTTTACAAACTTCAGCGACTTTGAGCGTGTCTAAACATCTATCTATCTATCTATCTATCTATCTATCTATCTATCTATCTATCTATCTATCTATCTATCTATCTATCTATCTATCTATCTATCTATCTATCTATATATCTATCTATCTATCTATCTATCTATCTATCTATCTATCTATCTATCTATCTATCTATCTATCTATCTATCTATCTATCTATCTATCTATCTATCTATCTATCTATGTAGTCGCTTACGTTGGGTGTTCTCATCTTCACCCCGTTAACTTGGCGTGAACTAAAATTAGGCATGGGAGGGTAAGATAGTTTGACAAATATGACATGCTGGTCAACACATGAATAATGCCATAACCCATCGCGTATGTCTTCAAACACTGCCCGCCAAACAAAGGTATGTACACACGGGTGGTTATGTGCCACATGTACGCGGGTATGTGCCACAGGTGATTGACACACAGCACATACCAAGGAACAAGGAGAACACACTTGGGCAATTTCAACGCGCGAGCGTCAAGAAACAGCCGACGTCATTGTATTGACCAGACGAATGCAAAGAATAAATGTCTGGAGCCCAGCTGGAATCAAACTCAAGCCTTCTGCGTGGCAATGAAGCATTTTACCACAGAGCCACGTGATATCTCGGAAATGATTTTGAAATAGGCACTAATCTTCGTGAAACGTCAATAGTGGTGTGAGTAATGCCTTTCCAATTGTATAAACGTTACATAGGTACTCCTGTGATACAGCCGTCACGTCGAGTCAACGTCAAATGTGGTTATGTAGAGTTTGTTACTCTACGAACCTGAGGTGCGGGTTGCTGTACATAAGCTTTCTGCGCGCATAGCTTTCAGACCATCATGGTCAAGGCAGATAGACATCAAGGAGGAGGAGGAGGAATAAATTAGGAAGGACAGGGAGGACATCAAACTTGTTTTTTTAGGAAGAGGGCCAATAAAACTATTGGCCCTGTATCATCATGTTTCAAAGCAAATGTCGTCGACGATAGTCTTGCGTGTGGAGAGAGTGAACAAATCGTTTATTTGATGTTCTGCGCGAGAAAGTTGGTGCATTCTAGGAGCCCTGCGTTAGAGAATCTGGAACCGTGCAGCGAAGGCGAACGAGCGAATCGAGGCACGTTAGGCACAAGCGGCTTCCGGCAGTTATGTTCAAAAACGAAGGAAGGTGTGAACGTCGCGGAGAAAGATGAGCGCCTGTCTCGAAGGTGATAAGGAGAAGAACGCAAAGCGCCGTGCAGGTGCCGCCACTGTGTCGTCTTAGTAAAACTTTGGAAACACTTGTCTTGTTTAGCATTGAGTTGCACTGTCAGCGCAGCGTGATAAACGCTACCGTCTTTAGAATTACTTGTGTGTGCCTCTGTAGTATAAAGGAACACATACAAAACATAGGCGTGCTGTTATGGCGCCTTAGATATGCCCAATAATTGCTTTTTAATTGACAATCGCACAAGTATGAACGCTGAAACTTGAGTAATATTGATAGGCGCTGCTGATGAGGTTGGCTGTTTGAGGTATCGCTTGGTGCCTTTAGGGCGACCAAAGATTGTTACTGTGGACAAACAGACAATTTTACAGACAGATAGACAGAAAAAAAAAACATACCATATTTTGGTGCCGAAGGCCCCAAGCAAGACCATCATCTTTATAAAACAAAACAGGAGAGGCATGGGAACTGGGTAAACAAACCACTGGGGCAACAGATCAATCCGAGTGCGCCGGATGCAGAACACTGCCATATAAAAAAATTGATGATACTTTTTTAAGTGGTATAACATAGAAATAACACGAAAGTGATACGTGTCTTCAGAGATAATGAAGCGTTTATTGTGCATCGTTTGATCACACGGGCAAAGAAATTATTGCTACAGCAACAAATTGGAATGTCACGCGAAAAATGACAAGCTGCTTGAAACTTGCTACGCGCAATTCAAGCAGAAAGCTCCCACGAAATGAGCATACATAGGACGAGTGCGGACAACCAGGCGTCACAGCTCGATCATGCTACTCAAACACAAATAAAGGTAGATGAAACCAATACACAAGTATACACAAGACGAGAGCGAACAGCTGTAACAATTCTTAGTGTGTGAACAGTGTGCTCCGTTCACAAACGCAGCCACAGCAGCAAGTGAAGTCTCCTTCATGCTTTCTTTAACTACTGTAACTTTAAAGCAAACTTGCAGTGAAAGCAGCAAGGTACAAAGTGCCCGAATCCCAAGTTTAACCCACGCGCTAGTTAGGGATCACGCAAAATAGCATCCATACGCACTTTGACAACGCCATGTGGAGGCGCACGCGCATAACAACGCGCGGAGCGGCGACCTTTAAGGCACGTTCACACTTGGCGTCAAAGAGAGCGAAACAGGCGAAACTCTTCGGAAACTGGCTCGTATCGCCGCCTAAGCGACCGGAAAACCATGCAGCGCGACTGGCGCGCAAGAATCGGTCCGAGAGCGGTTTTTCCGCCACGCGAAACCGGATCCAGTTTCCACTTCATAGCCTTGACTGCGCTAAATAAAACCACGTGACATAACCAGCCGGTTATAGATCAACATGGCGGCACAGGCGTTGGCTCGCATCGGCTCAAACCGAAAACTACCCATGAAGCACGACGAAGCTTGATGCCCTGAACGAGGACGCGTTCATCGACAGCCTGACTTGGATTACGATCGCGGAGACCTTTGGAACTAGACGGTGCAGCGGCAGCGAGTCGGCGTGCCCCAACATGTCTCGCTTTTGTGTACAGCCGGTTGAAACCACGCCGCCACTTCCGGTGCGTTCGCTTGTGTCGTTTCTGCTGGCGTATCTCCCCAAACAACGTTCGAAAAGGTGTGAGCTGTTTCTTTTCACTACTTTGTTTCAATAACTAGAATAAGAACTTTAGGTATTAGAAAGCAGGCAAAATCAAATTAATTGTCAAGGTAGCGATGGCAGTGGCGGCGGGATGGGACCGAACGAATGTGAACAACGAGGTGCGCGTCGTCGTGGTTTTCCGGCCGCTCTGGCGTTATCGTTTTCTCCTCACTTCCCAAGTGTGAACGCGGCCTTAGAGCGAGTGCGCCCAATATGCACTTCTCACGTCATCTTGTTACTGATGGGGAAAATACGCTAAAATCACTGAGCTCTGAGGACCGTCAATGGTACACTATAGGTATATAGGCTATGGATTGCCGTTCACATTGCCGAAAATGTGCGCTCTGTGGCTTAGTGGCTAACGCAGCGCGCTGCGGATTGATCGTTGGGTGATTCGACGCACAGCTTTTGTAGTTTATTTCCATGTTTTTGTGTGATCTATTTGGATTTATTTTACAACGTCATAAATGTGACAAAAGTGCGTCAGAGGAGCAGGATAAAACACTTTATGTTTAAATCTTCATCTCAGCATTTCTGTAAAACTGTCTACAGGATATGAAACAATATCGACGGAAGTATTTTATGCTCTCAGTATTCGTCCAATGAAGAGCTGCTCTCATGTTTGTAGAATTTGTAACCTACACTCGCTGTATTTGTAAATGTGCCAGAATTCGCCATCGCTCTACAGACACATCAACGACCCTGGCTAAAGTCGCGACTCTAGAACGTGCGCCTCTCTGTTTAGTATAAATTATTAGTTATAACATAGGTGCACCAGCTAAAAAAAGAAGGTATGTATTCGTGTATCCATCATACTTTACCCTACTTTTAAAGTACTAAATGGGGCGTTGGTATACTACCAATTGTGCAACACAGTTCTGGTCCGTGTACTGGCATGTTCTAATTGTTCCATTCAGACTGGTTATTTACCACGTCTTTTATATTTAGGCTAACCAAATTACGTCCACCGCGCAGTATTTCGCGAGAAATTGTTCTGTCTGCGTTCGAAATTCACGCATCAAATTTCAACCTTTTTAACGAGAGGTCAGGGCACGATGCTTTTGAATGCTATTTTTTTAGCCTTTAATATGAAGCACGGTTGTATGCAGCTGCAATAATGATGTGTTTTCTCGACATTGTAACTCCATGCTGCAATGCCATTGGGCTACCGGGGGTAATCATTGAATAAGAATAAAAAAAAGCAAAGGGTGTAAGCGCCTTGAGTGCTTGCCGCGTTCTTTTTTAGGGGTGTGAGGATGAGCGCGCCCCGATTTTAGGCCACGTGATTATCTGGCGCTCATGTTTTGTGCGAAGGCAGCAACAATTCTACACAAATCTTCGGAACATGCGTGATAGCACTTAGTAATTCCGTCTAAGTGATGGCAGAACTCAGAAAATGAACACCCGCGTATTATTGGTCATTTATTACAGCACGGGCAATAAATGCAGTTCAGGTGGCTCATACAACCAGGGAAGAATACGTACTAATGCTAAAAACGTATAAGACGTCTATGCGCGATGTTACTGCCCTATTCTATTCAGCCAATATTTTTCATGACATCCCCGTACCAGATTATTTACACCGTTCAAATTGTGCTACCACAAAGTACAACGCTCCACTGCTGATAGTAAAGAAGAGATGAACAAAATATTGATTGAGTAAGATGTGGTGTGGTAAGGTAGACAGAAGCTAGCTATCGTGACAGAAGCTAGCTATCAGTTGAACACGAACCGCTATTTATGTGACTAAACGCGTGGGCAACCCGCGTTATAATGGCGGTGACAATTTCGTAGACTCTATCGGTCGGTTCTTGCACAACTGTCGGTATCAGCTTCACCGTGGGGCTAGGTAAAAGGTACAGGTAGTTATAGCGACGTGTCAGACATCGTATGTTTTCTATAGCGTGGCAAAGCATATGACGATTTCGACTCAATCGGAAAGGAAACGCACCGCGCGTTTTCGTATAGCGAAAGGCTCATCAGAAATTCCGAAGTTGGGTCTATGTGTCAAAGTACGCAGTGACTGCGTACTTTGACTGGCCGGGCGTGGCTGCACACGCGCAATGTTGACAAGGATCAGCAAACAGCTCACACTTTAGTACATGCTGTGTTCTAGATTGAAGCGATAGGGAGCCCCGCCACGGTGGTCTAGTGGCTAAGGTACTCGGCTGCTGACCGCAGGTCGCGGGATCAAATCCCGGCTGTGGCAGCTGCATTTCCGATGGAGGCGGAACATGTTGTAGGCCCGTGTACTCAGATTTGGGTGCGCGTTATAGAACCCCAGGTGGTCAAAATTTCCGGAGCCCTCCACTACGGCGTCTCTCATAATCATATGGTGGTTTTGGGACGTTAAACCTCACAAATCAATCAATGAAGTGATAGATAACTTAAAGGTCACTTCACCACTCCTACAGCAGGGTTTCCTTGCGCCTGTGTCCCCGCCGCGGTGGTCTAGTGGCTAAGGTACTCGGCTGCTGACCCGCAGGTCGTGGGTTGGGATCCCGGCTGTGGCGACCTGCATTTTCGATGGAGGCGGAAATGCTGTAGGCCCGTGTGCTCATATTTGGGTGCACGTTAAAGACCCCAGGTGGTCGAAATTTCCGGAAGTCCTCCACTACGGCGTCTCTCATATTCATATGGTGGTTTTGGGACGTTAACCCCACATATCAATCATCACTCCTTGCGCCTATGTTTGAAACAGTCACTTTACATAAATAATAATGCCTTTTTTCGCATAACATTGAAGTTTTTGTTCTGCCATTGCACTCACGTGTTTCCTTTGCGCAAAAGTGTCCATTTTTTTTTACTGTACAGGTGATTCTCAAGCGGTGCGCGTCAAATCTAGGCATTCGTGGATTCAAGAGTTTCAATTGTCTGCACTGTTTTCTTACATGCCTTGTTGCGGATGTACGATGTAAAAGTCAATTTTTTTATTAAAGAATGGCAGCATATCCACGGAGTGAATGATGGGGAGTGGGGAGAAGCATTCGTCCGTCCATTCGTTCTTGCTTCCGTCCGTTCCTGCGTACGTCTGTGTAACCGTCCATGCGTCCATCCACCCGTCCGTGCGTGCGTCTGTTCGTGCGTCCGTCTCTGCGTTCGTCCATGCATCCGCGCCTGCGTCCGTTCATGCGTCCATCCATGCATCTGTCTGTGTGTCCGTTCGTCCATCTATTCAGCACTCCAAGTACCACCATTTCGCATCTTTCATCATATATTTTGTATATAGAAGCACCGCCATCCAGCGGACGTTTCAAGGACTAAACGGGAGGTGGCACATGCACACTTTCTTAGGGCTTGCGCTTCGGTTTTACTTCCCACCTTTAACCACCTCGAGTTCATGGTATATACTACTCACTGTATCATGGGTATGCGGCCCAACGCTCGCTAAACCTTTCTAAAACTAAGGCTGTTACACCCAGCGAGTATAACTTAGCAACCCTTTCTTGTCAAATCGTGCTCAATGTACATGCCAATAGCTGCTAATGGGGATCGCAGCGTGCGCGTTACCTAAGGCCAAATGCTCCTGTCTCTCATTCCCCCTTAGCAGCCATTAACATGTGCATTCAGCGCTATCTTTTATTGTTCAACAACGCACAGAAGAAATCTCTCACCGGAACCACCTTTGAGGTCAAAAGCGTAAGGGCCGCTATTTCGAGTATGTGCCACTGGTGGTTCCGTAATGGTGTGTTTCTGACTTTTGGTGCATTTTTTCATTGGCAACCCAGCGGTCGTATCAACATCACGTCGCCTTTACAGTGGTCTCCTGAGATTTCAATACTCGGAGTTACTTTCACTGTATTTGGTACACAGGATAGCATCTGGTCATCCGTTGTACAAACTTGCAATAACGTACGCTGGCCAAAGCGGCAATAAATACGATATCCCAAAAGAAACCAGAGAGCGCATCATAATACCTCCGTTACCCAGAAACATGCACCCCGAACATCACCGGGAGCGGAGGAATGCAAGAGCGAGAGCACTGCACAAGAAGTTTCAACATGACGCGGACGTGGTATATGTAGATGCAGCCGAATATACAGACGGTCGACACATGGCAATAGTCGCTTCAAATCAAGCGGGCCACCTGCTTGCTAGCGGCACCATTAAAACAGGAAATTCGGAAATCGCTGAAGAAACGGCCATAGCGCTGACGCTTGCGTCCACAAGGGCCAGCGTCGTAATCAGTGATTCTAAAACCGCGATTCATAACTTCGCTAACGGAAGGGTCTCGAAAGAGGCGTTAAGAATCTTAAATAACTTTCGCGGAGAGCGCGACGTTTATGTTATATGGACGCCCGCCCACTCCTCCCTCCCGGGCAATGAAACCGCACACACCCTAGCTCGAGAGTTAGCGAGCCGAGCAGGGGCAGGAATGACGCGGAGCCCGCGTGCGGAGAGAGACCGCATGTTCAGTTACAACGAAATACCAAGCACTACAGATTAGGGAGGCAGCATTACCCGCCACCACACTCCTCATTAAATAAGCAGCAGGCGACAGCGTGGCGCCTATTACAAACAAACACGTTCCCAAACCCAATCGCTTATAATCATTGTTACCCGGACCTCTACTCAGACAGATGTAACACTGCAATCAGCGGGCGGACCTCAAACACATTATCTGGGCTTGCCCCAACATCGTGAAGGGGCCAAACACATACATGAATACGGAGCAGTGGGAGACCGCGCTGCTAAGCTCAAGCATCGAGGACCAACTACAGGTCATCAGGCAAGCCGAAGATGCCGCTAGGGCCCAAGGACTCCTAGCTGCCATCTAAGGGAGGGGAGTCAACTCCTCTAACACTTGCCGTTTCAATAAAAGTTGTTTCTCTCTCTCTCTCTCACTTCCCAAGTGTGAACGCGGCCTTAGAGCGAGTGCGCCCAATATGCACTTCTCACGTCATCTCGTTACTGATGAGGAAAACACGCTAAAATCGCTGAGCTCTGAGGACCGTCAATGGTACACTATAGATATATAGGCTATATGGATTGCCGTTCACATTGCCGAAAATGTGCGCTCTGTGGCTTAGTGGCTAACGCAGCGCACTGCGGATTGATCGTTGGGTGGTTCGACGCACAGCTTTTGTAGTTTATTTTAATGTTTTTTTTGTGATCTATTTGGATTTATTTTACAATGTCATAAATGTGACAAAAGTACGTCAGAGGAGCAGCATAAAACACTTTATGTTTAAATCTTCAACTCAGCATTTCTGTAAAACTGTCTACAAGATATGAAACAATATCGACGGAAGTATTTTATGCTCTCAGTATTCGTCCAATGAAGAGCTGCTCTCATGTTTGTAGAATTTGTAACCTACACTCGCTGTATTTGTAAATGTGCCAGAATTCGCCATCGCTCTACAGACACATCAACGACCCTGGCTAAAGTCGCGACTCTAGAACGTGCGCCTCTCTGTTTAGTATAAATTATTAGTTATAAACATAGGTGCACCAGCTAAAAAAAGAAGGTATGTATTCGTGTATCCATCATACTTTACCCTACTTTTAAAGTACTAAATGGGGCGTTGGTATACTACCAATTGTGCAACACAGTTCTGGTCCGTGTACTGGCATGTTCTAATTGTTCCATTCAGACTGGTTATTTACCACGTCTTTTATATTTAGGCTAACCAAATTACGTCCACCGCGCAGTATTTCGCGAGAAATTGTTCTGTCTGCGTTCGAAATTCACGCATCAAATTTCAACCTTTTTAACGAGAGGTCAGGGCACGATGCTTTTGAATGCTATTTTTTTTAGCCTTTAATATGAAGCACGGTTGTATGCAGCTGCAATAATGATGTGTTTTTCTCGACATTGTAACTCCATGCTGCAATGCCATTGGGCTAACCGGGGTAATCATTGAATAAAGAATAAAAAAAAGCAAAGGGTGTAAGCGCCTTGAGTGCTTGCCGCGTTCTTTTTTAGGGGTGTGAGGATGAGCGCGCCCCGATTTTAGGCCACGTGATTATCTGGCGCTCATGTTTTGTGCGAAGGCAGCAACAATTCTACACAAATCTTCGGAACATGCGTGATAGCACTTAGTAATTCCGTCTAAGTGATGGAAGAACTCAGAAAATGAACACCCGCGTATTATTGGTCATTTATTACAGCACGGGCAATAAATGCAGTTCAGGTGGCTCATACAACCAGGGAAGAATAACGTACTAATGCTAAAAACGTATAAGACGTCTATGCGCGATGTTACTGCCCTATTCTATTCAGCCAATATTTTTCATGACATCCCCGTACCAGATTATTTACACCGTTCAAATTGTGCTACCACAAAGTACAACGCTCCACTGCTGATAGTAAAGAAGAGATGAACAAATATTGATTGAGTAAGATGTGGTGTGGTAAGGTAGACAGAAGCTAGCTATCGTGACAGAAGCTAGCTATCAGTTGAACACGAACCGCTATTTATGTGACTAAACGCGTGGGCAACCCGCGTTATAATGGCGGTGACAATTTCGTAGACTCTATCGGTCGGTTCTTGCACAACTGTCGGTATCAGCTTCACCGTGGGGCTAGGTAAAAGGTACAGGTAGTTATAGCGACGTGTCAGACATCGTATGTTTTCTATAGCGTGGCAAAGCATATGACGATTTCGACTCAATCGGAAAGGAAACGCACCGCGCGTTTTCGTATAGCGAAAGGCTCATCAGAATTCCGAAGTTGGGTCTATGTGTCAAAGTACGCAGTGACTGCGTACTTTGACTGGCCGGGCGTGGCTGCACACGCGCAATGTTGACAAGGATCAGCAAACAGCTCACACTTTAGTACATGCTGTGTTCTAGATTGAAGCGATAGGGAGCCCCGCCACGGTGGTCTAGTGGCTAAGGTACTCGGCTGCTGACCCGCAGGTCGCGGGATCAAATCCCGGCTGTGGCAGCTGCATTTCCGATGGAGGCGGAAATGTTGTAGGCCCGTGTACTCAGATTTGGGTGCGCGTTATAGAACCCCAGGTGGTCAAAATTTCCGGAGCCCTCCACTACGGCGTCTCTCATAATCATATGGTGGTTTTGGGACGTTAAACCTCACAAATCAATCAATGAAGTGATAGATAACTTAAAGGTCACTTCACCACTCCTACAGCAGGGTTTCCTTGCGCCTGTGTCCCCGCCGCGGTGGTCTAGTGGCTAAGGTACTCGGCTGCTGACCCGCAGGTCGTGGGTTGGGATCCCGGCTGTGGCGACTGCATTTTCGATGGAGGCGGAAATGCTGTAGGCCCGTGTGCTCATATTTGGGTGCACGTTAAAGAACCCCAGGTGGTCGAAATTTCCGGAGTCCTCCACTACGGCGTCTCTCATATTCATATGGTGGTTTTGGGACGTTAAACCCCACATATCAATCATCACTCCTTGCGCCTATGTTTGAAACAGTCACTTTACATAAAATAATAATGCCTTTTTTCGCATAACATTTGAAGTTTTTGTTCTGCCATTGCACTCACGTGTTTCCTTTGCGCAAAAGTGTCCATTTTTTTTTACTTTACAGGTGATTCTCAAGCGGTGCGCGTCAAATCTAGGCATTCGTGGATTCAAGAGTTTCAATTGTCTGCACTGTTTTCTTACATGCCTTGTTGCGGATGTACGATGTAAAGTCATTTTTTTATTAAAGAATGGCAGCATATCCACGGAGTGAATGATGGGGAGTGGGGAGAAGCATTCGTCCGTCCATTCGTTCTTGCTTCCGTCCGTTCCTGCGTACGTCTGTGTAACCGTCCATGCGTCCATCCACCCGTCCGTGCGTGCGTCTGTTCGTGCGTCCGTCTCTGCGTTCGTCCATGCATCCGCGCCTGCGTCCGTTCATGCGTCCATCCATGCATCTGTCTGTGTGTCCGTTCGTCCATCTATTCAGCACTCCAAGTACCACCATTTCGCATCTTTTCATCATATATTTTGTATATAGAAGCACCGCCATCCAGCGGACGTTTCAAGGACTAAACGGGAGGTGGCACATGCACACTTTCTTAGGGCTTGCGCTTCGGTTTTACTTCCCACCTTTAACCACCTCGAGTTCATGGTATATACTACTTCACTGTATTCATGGGTATGCGGCCCAACGCTCGCTAAACCTTTCTAAAACTAAGGCTGTTACACCCAGCGAGTATAACTTAGCAACCCTTTCTTGTCAAATCGTGCTCAATGTACATGCCAATAGCTGCTAATGGGGATCGCAGCGTGCGCGTTACCTAAAGGCCAAATGCTCCTGTCTCTCATTCCCCCTTAGCAGCCATTAACATGTGCATTCAGCGCTATCTTTTATTGTTCAACAACGCACAGAAGAAATCTCTCACCGGAACCACCTTTGAGGTCAAAAGCGTAAGGGCCGCTATTTCGAGTATGTGCCACTGGTGGTTCCGTAATGGTGTGTTTCTGACTTTTGGTGCATTTTTTCATTGGCAACCCCAGCGGTCGTATCAACATCACGTCGCCTTTACAGTGGTCTCCTGAGATTTCAATACTCGGAGTTACTTTCACTGTATTTGGTACACAGGATAGCATCTGGTCATCCGTTGTACAAACTCTTCTAAATGATATCTAAGCAGCCAAGCACTTCGAATTCCCCCTCTTGGAACGCCGATACTTAACTCAAACGGTGTACCTAAGAAAATTTTGGTACCTTTGCCATTCTGTTAAACCACCGCTTCACGTCTGCAGGAAAGTGCAAAGCTGCATCAATTCATTTTTTTGGTCTGGTGGCACAGAATTGTTATCGCGTCCAGCGTTAGCTCAACCGCGAGATCAAGGCGGTTTTGCATTCCCTGACGTTTCCGTCGCGGCTTCTACATTGTGCCTCCGCACTCTATTGCGAATACTGAGCAATGATGACATGCCCGCTCAGACACTGGCTCGCTACCATCTGGGGCCATCACTACGTGTCTTCTTGCCGGATAGCCAAATAAACAAAGGTCCCCAATCAACTGAATTACCATCTTTGTATCGAGCCCTTCTGGCATTTCACCGACGTTTTTAAGCTACGTGCCCAGAGATAGAGGTGGCCGATTCTAAAGTGGTGGACACAATGGCCGCCCTTCTACGGCCCTTGGTGTCCCAGCATCGTCAATCTGTATTCAACCGCACTTGGAAACCAATAACTGCCGCAGTGTTGCCAGGGCGTCTCAGAGACTTTGTCTGGAGGTTGGGCTGGGGCTTGCTCCCCACGCGAGATCGGTTGCAGCGATGGCAGGTAGTTCGCACTTCCACTTGCCCTAACTGCGTCATGGTAGAGACCAATCGACATGGGACGTTTGAATGTGTGGTTTCCTGCCTTTTTTGGCGTGCGGTTAATGCTGGTTTTCGGGGACAGAGTGTGCAAACTTTCGTGTCCAACGGCCGATTTTCGCATAGCCGCTTCTCCGCTCTCTTAATAGTTGCGGGGCTGTTCAGCCTTTGGAGAAACCGATGTGAGGCCGTAGCTGCCAATTGCCGCCGGCGTGCCTTGTGGCCGATACTTGGGAGAATGAGACGAGAGATCCTCGCGTTCCTCTCCGAAGAGCTTTTCTTCCTCGGGGAGCAAGAGTTTCTGTGGCATTGGTCGTGCCCTTTCGTCAAAGTGGAACACGAAAGGATACAACTCATTTTTCGACCGACTTGGTGCTAAGCAGCGCCCGTTGAGTTGTTATATATGATTTCATTTGTTACAAATTGTGTTTCATTTGGATCTACTGTATCGTTGTACCCTTGTATCGTGATATCACATTGAATTTTTGTGTACATGTATGCCAACATAATCATGTATATTAGAGCAAATGTCTTCACTGTAACGTAGTGATGCTAGTCGTGAATATAGATGTGCAGAAGTGTATGTGCCCTGTTACTGGAATGGTATGAAGCCTTTGTGTTCTGTACATGCTGTAAATAAATTTTTTCTAAACATTAAAAATATGATGTCATTTTTGCAGACAATTGCTTACGGGACGGCTTTATGCTCTCCCATTGTTGAGTACCTAGTACTCTAAATCGTTTAGCTACTATCTCTAAACAAATATAAAGCGCGGATGGCAGTACGTCTTCATACCAGGCGCTTTTGCTTCAGCGTCGGCGAACGTGGTCGCACGTATCGCAATTGGTGATTAGCGCCTCGGACTGCTCATACTACGTCTGTTCGCTTGGCTGAAAAAAGCTGGAAAGAATAGTGTTGAATTAATTAATGCATCGGTATTGCGCATAGTATTTTCTTACTGGAGTTCCTACCACTTTATTTCGGCATTTGCATGGTTAGCACATTAGCCTAATATGCTTCTTTGACGTTGAGAAGAGTGTGGACATTTATGGTAAAATGCTTTCTTAATTAGTTTTCAGGTGTGTTGTGCCTAAATTCAACCTGGAATACTTAAAAACCAGTACCAAAAATATACCAATCGCAAAGCCGCCAGTGCAGTAGTAGCGCCGACGGTGGCTACATGAGTTAATATAGACCCAGTGCTAACATTTTCCCCAGGACATAAGATATATGACCGACTACGCACCACTGCGAGAGGGGCCAGAGCAAAAGAGGACATGCCGCTTCTTGTGTCGGCCACAAGACACTTTTGTGTAACGAAAGAATTTTAAAGACGATAGTCTTTCTTGGGGTCCTTTGACAAAAATTTTAGTCTGTCTGTCTGTACATTTGTCTGTTCGTCTGCCCTAACGATATCTCAAACGGCACCGAACGGCCAATCCTATCCGCAGCGCCCACCAATATTGCTCAAGCTTCAGAGTTCTTAGTTGTGCGATTGTCAATTAAAATGTAATTATTGCGCATATCTGAGACGCTATTACAACATGTCTATGTTTTGTATGCCTTTTACTAGAAGAGGACACACACAAAACACTCTAAGGACTGTAGCGTTTAACGCGCTGCGCTGACAGTGCAATGCGATGCTCAGGAAGGTCTTTCCAGCGCTTCGGTACGACGGAACAGTGGTGGCATCTGCCCGTCGCTTTCCATTCTACACCTTATCACCTCTGTGACTGGCACGCTTCTTTCTCCACGGTCGCGCATGGTTTCGTTTTCGAAGATAACTGCCAGATGGCGCTCGTGTTTAACGTGCCTAGATGCGCTTGTTCGCCCCCGTTACAAGCTCGAGGGCTTCTAACCATGAAGGCCGTCTAGCCTTCACAATACCATTCACCGATTTTCTTGCGCAGAACATCAAATAAACGTTTTGTTCACTCTCTCGAGGCGCAGGACTATCGTCTTTCGACGACATTTACAATGTAACATGTAGATTCAGGCCAATTTTTTCTTGGCAATTGTCATCATCCTGATATTCTGCTGAATAACATACTTGTGGCAGCAGTACACAATCTCCTCAATTACTAGGTGTCTATGAAGACAGATGTTCGATGAAGTACAAATGAATTTGCAGAAACTTTAAAATGAGTAGGAACCCTTTTTCTGCATGCTCTAGATAGTGTGCGTGTAGGTGCGTAAATAAATAAAGAATAAACAAAATTTACTTATTTCGTCACTCCGTTGGTCCATCAAATATCACTCTTATGTATCAACCACACGTTCGATAGCGTACAATATTTTACTTTTTTTGGGGAAGAAATGGCTCGTCGCAACGCTTTCAATCGTAATATATTCCTTGAACCAGCACTTTTTTTGACCCAAAAGGCAGAATAAAGCTGCGAAGCCTGTACAACGCACCACAACTTTTAACGGGACACGGTGGTGGCAATGGAATCACAGCCTCCCGTACGCACACTAACTCAGGCAAAATAAGTGACTTTACGGTGGCCGTGAGCAGGCCTGATAATATTCTTCTAGGTGGAATGGGCCTGCATCTCATTTGGTTGCCATGGCAATTGAGAATGCTTTTGTTTTATTTTTCATCTTAACGTTGCACAACTTTCCTACCGGATGATGCTGTGATGATCAATCTTCCTGAGGGCAGCGTGACTGGCCTTTGCTCTCGTGATGGCGATCCTCAAGTGGTGTACACGTTTGTAGGCACTATGATTGGAGGTTGTGAAGTTTCAAACCACGTTGAAGCAATGAGAAACTTGTCGCTGATCTTCGGCTACGCTGCATCATCATCATCATTATTATTAATCACCATCATCATCACCATGGCTACGTCCACTGCAGAACAAAGGCCTCTGCCATGTTTCACCAGTTAACTCGGTCCTGTGCCTGCTGCTGCAAATTTATAACCACAAACTTCTTAATCTCATCTGCACACCTAACCTTCTGTCTCCCCCTAACTCGCTTGCCTTCTCTGGTGATCCTGTCAGTTACCCTTAATGACCAGCGGTTATCCTGTCTACGCGCTACATGCCCGGCCCATGTCCATTTCCTCTTCTTGATTTCAACTATGATATCCTTAACCCCCGTTTGTTCCCTAATCCACTCTGCTCTCTTCTTGTCTCTTAAGGTTACACCTATTTATTCTTCTTTCCATCGCTCGCGGCATCGTCCTTAATTTAAGCTGAACCCTCTTTGTAAGTTTCAAGGTTTCTGCTCTGTAGCTCAATACCGGCAAGATACAGCTGTTATATACCTTTCTCTTGGGGTATAGTGGCAATCCAGCTGTCATGATTTAAGAGTGCAATTCATGACGCTGTATAATCACTCCGATATTCTCAAAGCCGCCCTCCGTCTTCATCCAATGAAACCTGCTCATGTTTGGATGCACGGAACGTGTTGTCTTTGATGTTGACTGCATCATTCAAAGATTGTGTTTCTTGAATACGTACCACCCAGCAAATTGTGAACAGCGCTCTGTGTAGATGTCTAATACATTCTGATCAGTACATATTTTTGCTGCTTACGTAACACTGACTTTAGTATGGACGACTTGACCTGTAGACATGTGCGAATAACTTCAACTCTGTCTCAAGCCGAACCACTCCTATAGATATCTCTCGAGGATTCATTCTAAAAACAAATAATGACTCTACAAAAGACTTGCTGTGCTTCAATCGCAGTAGAAAGTGCTGCTTTATTTTATTCCCGCTTCTAAGTGTTTTTCCACGTGCCTGGCCGATCGACATGCTGTTCTTGGAAATAAATTATTGCATGGTGTGTCGACGCTTTTTTTCTTGTTGACTCTGTTAAGCTGCCTCCATCAATATTTCGGCGTCTCTACTTTTCAGTACTCAAGTTGAAGGCATGCCCCACTTGCCCTTCTCGACCAGCACTAGCCTCTTGTCCGCACGAATGTGAAATTTCTACACGCGTTGATTTGTTTTCTTTTCTGGGTTTGCTAACTTCTCTCCTTACCAACGCAAAAAAATACACGTTTGGCAGTGAAATAACTTTTGGATAATCGAATGGTGCGGCCACCGAACCTGAAATTCAGTAAAAACGAATTTCAACAATTCTGCTTGCAAGACTTCCCTTTCCTTTTACCAGGACAATACTTTAGGTAGGAGTGTTTTTTTTTGTGATATACAGGATGCATGCATTCCCTGACAGCGGAAACAAGAAAAAAGTACCGCAATTTTAGAAAAAGGGGATGAAAGCTGATTGGTTAGTTACGTGCATTATTGTTGCGAAGTTTATGAGACACAATGTGGTAGGTGCCTCAGGATAATTTAGGGTAGATTAGGCTCTTTTATGAGCACTGACATCCCCAGTAGGAATGCATTTAGAATTTCGTTTTCATTGAAATTCAACCGTGGTAGTCGAGACCGCAATCAACTTTCTGGGTCAGCATGTGATTACCAAAAATAAGCGGAAGTCGTTTAGAAACAGATATGGAAAATGAAGTAAAAAAGCCATAGAACCAGCTTCGGATCAATGCCGTTTAGGTAATACAAAATCAGAGAAAAAAGTAAAATACACGCGAAGGAGGTATCAATGCAGAAACAAACACGAAGCCATGTGCGTTTATGCGTTACTTTTGGTACTCGTAGCTTCACACCTATTAGTGCCATGCCAACATACTCACATTGCAACTTACTTGATCCTGTAGTCCAGTGGATCTACCTATAACGGCTGTTGGCTATGGAAACGGCAAATATGCGGACTATGGCTCCATTTTTTTCCACTGGCACACACTGACACCAAGCAGCCACGTGAACGACGTTCTGAATTATTCAGTGGGCACTTTTGCTTCTCCGAAAGGCCCACATTTAGAGTTTCCTTGATCTGTGGAATCGGCCAACACAATTGGTCTAATATATCACAATAATATTGTTGTAGATCCGAATTATTTTAACCTACGAAAGTATTTATTCAGGTCTTCAGGTGACCATCGCTTCTTGTGCACTTCCCTTCGTGCGTTTAACCACTTATTCAGCAAACATTTTGACATATCTCATTTGAATTAGGTTATTTAGAGAAGTCCAAAGTGTACCATTTTCTATTTTTTACGAAATTGGTGAGCCACTCCACAGCGTGAACATTAAGACCCTCGGAGGTGTTTATGACTACACAAAATTGATAAAAAACTTCTAACAGTGGCCAATAACACACCCTGAAACTAAATAAATATGTCCGTCCAGATATTTCTTTTTGATTTCTTCATATGATTATCAACATTTTTGCATTCAGGCAGTATTTGTTGTTTTGCAGCTACATTTGTTGTGTCATTTCACTTGCCACGTACTCGCGCTTGGTATTTTGTGCACAACAATATTGATTTGTGTTTGCCGCCCTTGTGTTTCCTTCTTCGCCGTGAGTAGACTCCATGTCACTTTTGGAATAAGCCCTGTTTTTGTGGCACAAACCTGCACAAGAGTTTCGCGCATACACACAGACACAGCCTTCACTGTAAAGCTTTATTTTTTACAGCTTCACTGTAAAAGACATTGATCTGACACTGGACTGAGATTGTTCAAAAATAAGAGTAAATACCTATGATGTGGTAACTACGTATGACGTTTATAGATGCGTCCCTTCTGCTTCGCACTATTGTTTATTCAGCCTCAGGAGCACCTTCCTTCAGGGCTATTGAAGCACAGATGAAGGAGGTCGGAGGAATGTAGGTAGAACAAAGTGTACTTGAAAGATCCCTGAAACACTTTTTTGAGTAATCATAAAATTAAGTCGCTGGAAAAGCTATTACCTCACAAATGGAACGCTTCAAACTTTTTTAAGACTCCGTGCAGTATACGAGCGAAGTTACAAAGGCTGGTCGCACGCTGCAATCAAATTCTCTCTTCTTTCGTCCCTACGAAAGTGCTGGAAACTGAGCAGAGAGAGAAAGGAGGAGCAAACATAAAACGTCACTCGCGCCTCGTAGCCTTGATATATATTTCTTTCTTTTTTTCTTTGAATACGCGGCTTTTTCAGTGACATCGCGCGCGCGCGCGTGGACGAAGGACGGCCTTTTGTGGTGACCTCTGTAACCACCAAGTGCGCTATGTTCAAATCAGCCTATGGGTGATAGATGGGCTTACTGGGCTTAATTCCATGATTTGTCGAGAGAAAAGAAAGCTATGTTCAGCTGACTTTGATCATTTATTGTGAGTTCCAGGCCGTGTGCTGCACTATATTATTTGGCTCGCGTGTTGTCGGGAGCCTCTACTATCGATCGGCAGCGTCTACTGACCATGCTCAAAAAGTGTTGCAGGGTCCCTTTAAGAGACATCCGAACACAACACCGGCCAATATGTCTTACATTTATACTTAGATAGAGAAAACAGAATAATTTAATCACTAGCGTATTGAAAGTAGGTGTGCATGCTATATTGCCAGGCTTGAAAATGCTTCCCTTGAACGGCTACAACAAACACAGCTCTCTTGCAGAGAAAAACTTCAGCTTGAAATGCATGAACTGTAGTCTTCATTCAACACAATAATGTATTGTGTGACTGCAGAAATAGTTTCTCATGTATTTACTTCGCACCCTGGCGGCCAAAGCGCACTAAGTGAATTATCATCTTCTAAATTCACGCGATAGATCTCAAGCACTCTTGTCAAAATTCATTACCGTTGAACCTTTAAGTTTAACGTATATTTTCATGCGACTGTATGACAACTATGTGATATAAAGACACAAATAATGAAGTAGCGGAAGTTTCAAGTTACTTACTTCAACAACACCGAAACAAAAGAACAATAAAGAATGGACAATGCAACAACGACCACCTTCCCGAAGTATAGGTATTTATTTATGGCAAGACTTTCATAAAAATTAAAAAAAACGTCAAGCGATCGGAGATGAAGAATGAAAAAAGATGCAGGGTTGTAAATGTCAGCTGCTCGCTCATAAATGCGGCTTGTTACAATTTTATGGGCACTAAGGTAGATGTGCTAGCAGACAAGGGCAATTGAAGTTGCAAACAACGATCCTATACGTTTGCTTCGTTTTTTTGATGTATCAAGGGGGACGACGTCGAAGTGATTCTCTTACAGAACGCTTGTGCACGTGTCTGAGTATTTTCAATTTGTTTTCCTGCAAATCCTGGGAGCTTCCACTCCCTCCTTTGCGGTGATGCTTCAGAACACACCTGAGAATGTTCCAGGCGTGCAACCGTTGCGCCGGGCTTCATCGTCCAGGAACCATGACAACGCGTCGAGTGACACGGACAGTGAGGCAACCGATTTGTACTCGGATGGCTTTGAGTAATCGGATGACGACTTCACGGTCATCATGAATCGAACTACAGAACGAAGATTGCTGCGGACAACATCGTCGGCAAGAGTTTCCACCGTGAAGACTGCACCGCAGCGGTGGCAGCGCACCATGCTGTTCATGTCCGAAGATCTTGCATCTAACTTGCGACTTCTCAACAGGCAAGTTCTTTCTGTGCTTCTCGAGGAAACCACGCTGAATGAGATCAAGGACGTGAGGATCAATGCACGGAAGAATGTTCTTGCTGTAGACGTTACGCACCATAGCGCGCTGAAAAGCCTTCAGCACATAACAGAAATCGGCAACGTGAAAGTTCGGCCAATGGTCTCTACAGGTTGTAATGGCACTGTAGGCGTCATTTATGATGTGAACCTTTCCATCCCAGCTAAGGACCTGCCAATATTAATAAAGCCAGCGACAGAAGGCCCCCGCATCACGCACATTACCAGACTCGGCAACTCACGCTGCTTGAGGCTTGTGTTTGGGGGAAACAGCCTTCACTCGTATGTCAAAGTTGGCCATGTTCGTCAATCAGTGTGTCCATACGTACCGAAGCCGCTGCAGTGCTACAAGTGTTTCAAGATGGGGCACGTAAAAGGTGTCTGTGAGAACAAAGTTGTGTGTCTGCGGTGCGCTGAATCTCACTCAAAAGACGCCTGTGGTACCACCGTGTTACGATGTCCAAACTGCCACGGCACTTATGAGGCCTCATCCAAAGATTGCCCGTGGGTGCGAAACGAGCATGCAGTACTCAGTCGTAAGGTTCGAAAGAGTTCAACGCACAGGAAAGCTGCCGCTACATTACGCCGACGACGGCGTCATCGGCGAAGACCATCACGGAAAGACTACTCAACCGATAGGGAGATGCCATCCTCTATCAAAGGGGCTGATCCACAAACACCGAGCTCACTGAAGACGAATACTGCCAAACAAAAGAAAGGGACAGCAGTCACACCTTCCGAAAAGTGGCCCTCACTTCCACGAAGTGAACCTACTTCGGAGTTGCATAAAATCCCGCCGCCCTCGACGACCCCTCAAACCAGTGATGCGACGATCGAAGATCAAGTGATAGGCTTGCTGCAATTGCCGATGAGTACCATGTGGGTCCTACTGAGTAATTAGAAGACTTCGTCTGCGCAGAGCGCACTGCAAGTGCTGGACACCCTGAGTCCGGTGCTTGTAGCACTTAAGTAAAACCATAGCCAGCGAAGCACCGTCGTTTCGAGTGGAAGTCAAGAATGCATCTGTCTGTCAGTGGAACGCCAGAGGACTCAAGTCGCGCATGTCTGAATTTAGACAGTTTGTATTTGTGAACCGCTTCCCCATTATCGTGATTTGTGAACCCAACCTGTCTGCTTCGATCACACTGACAGGATATGAGTGCTTTATGACCTCCACTCATAGAGACTGCAGCAAGGTTATTGTATTCATGCGCCAAGACCTCACTTACGTTCACCACAGAGTCTCGCCTGATGAAAGGAATCAATATGTGTGCCTTACTGTGAAGAAAAATAAAGTTCGCTTTCACGATTATTGGAGCTTACTTATCTTCATCAAGCCGCCTTGACTGCGAGTGCCTACGCGGTATTCTGACATCGACTCCAAGGCCATGGGTGATCTTTGGCAACTTTATTGCCCACAATTTCTTATGGGGAAGCACCAGGGTCAACTCTAGAGGAAGAAAATTGGTGTCCTTAACCTCGAAGTACGAACTCTGCGTTTGTAACGATGGAAGCCCTACATATTTACGCGGATCAGCCTATAGCAGCTGCCTGGACCTTACATTGGTTTCTCGCTCACTTACCAGGAAAGTGCACTGGTTTTTGGATCTTGAAACGCGCGGCAGCGACCATATACCAACTTACCTGTGAATAGAAGGTTTCACCAGCTCCAAGTCCTCAAGAGGCTTCAAATACACCAACTGGCCGAAATTCAAAATGTTATTGGAAGACTGCTGTACTGGCGGCTCATGATATAACCTAGAGGACTCGATAAAGGATGTCATGAAGAATATCACGCATTCACTTTTGACTACTCACAAGCGCACCGATTTCGACATCGAGCTTGAAACATTTCACGCAATACGCCGTCGTGCAGAACGAAGGTACCGATGGACAACAGGCATGGATGATTTCAGGCTGGCTAGACACATTCAAAAGAAAATGCTGCGCACATGGATACACTGGCTTGGTGACGTTGGACGTCCATCTGCGAGAAGTTGGATCCGCGAAAGCCTCTATCACTGATATGGTGAACTGCCCGGAGTCTTAGCACAACCTTGGGTCAGCAACACCGGTTTACATCTCTGGCACTTCACCTACAATGCAGAGCGATTGACGTCGCAAAATTCTTCTGTAGAAGAAATGCCGGTGATTCTAATTTCGCGGTATCAAAAATGGAAACACTTGACAACCCACCACCCTCACGTGGTCCCCGTATGCCAGTTTTCTATGGGTGAGCTAGAGGTGGTTCTGGCACTGTGGAGACGTTCTTCAGCACACGGACCTGACGTCATTACCTATCGTGCCCTTTGTAATCTTGGAGACGAAGCTCGGAGGGCACTCTTTCAACTATACAATGACTCTTGGCAGACTGGTATGGTTTTCCAGACATAGAAGTCAAGTCGCCTCATTCCATTTCTAAAGGCTGGTAAATCTCCTTTATATATGCCTCATACCGTCCTATCACGCTTCCCAGTTGTGTGGGAAAACAGTGGAACGAATTATTCTAACACGAATGGAGTGGTATATAAAGCACTATGAAATCTATGCAGTATCCAAGACAGGATTCAAGCGCGGCCATTCGTTGATCAACAACGTTGTTGATCTGGTAACATATGTTCAACACCAGAAAGCACACCCAAATCTGAGCACACGGGCCTACAGCATTTTCACCTCTATCAAAAATGCTGCCGTCACAGGCGGAATTCAGTCCTGTGACCTGCGCGTTAGCAGCCAAGCACCTTAGCCTCTAGATCACCACGGCGGGACATGTAAGAGAGAGATGAGTGAGATGGATTTGATGCATCTGGTACAAGACTGCAAATAAAATAGAGCACGAGAATAGAATGCCATAGTATGAGCGCTGTACAGAATGCTTTGTACTTTGCGCTCGTACTGCGGCCTATTCTCGTGCTCCGTCGTGCTCCATTCTCTTCGCGCTGATTTTGTAGCAATAACCCCTACACTTGGCCATGATCTCAGTGTAAAAGAAGATGCCTCCTCTCGAATGGCCCTCACACCATGTGTCCCTGTGTTATGTTCTGTTCTGACTGTTTTGCTGAAGAGTGGTTGAGGCCATTACTGCCTCGGTTTCTCCAAGTCAATAATTTCTGCAGCGAAAAAAAAAAAGAATATACAGAATGGTACTCAAAAGTGAACCAATAAAAGGAACATAACAGCACACTGAAACCAGTTCCAATATCATGCCAATACACAGTTTGCTTGCAGCAGTTCACACTGTTAAACTGTTCACACGTGCACCTCCCTTTTCTACTGTCAGTATATGCACTAACACATTTCATACATATATATCAACCCATGGCTGTCTATCATAGGCGCTAATGCAGTCCGGTCTCCATTAAGAAGTCTGTCAGGAAGATGTTTTCTGAAGATGCATCTTTTCTGAAGATGCCTTTTTCTGAAGATTCATCTCAGGTCATGGTCCAAGTAGTTTCTTTAATATGAGGGGCCATCTGTTCAAACTTGCTCATTTGTTCTTTATTTTTTCTCTTTCATTCGCGTATTTAACGCACTGCAAAATAATATGGCGAACATTTTTCTTCTGCATGACCACAATGGCATTCCGGGGATTTTGGATCAATTTATTTTGTGCAGGAGGCTGTTTGTGTATGCAAATTCCAGTCGAAGTAAGTGGATTGCTGTCTCTGGGTGTCATGAGAGGTATGTCGCTATGAAAAACTTTCTGTGTGGATCAACCTCAAAATGTACTGATTCTTTTGATTTAGGCCTATCGGACCACAAATCTATTGAACAATGGTTAGCTCCTTCGGTAATAAAATGTCGAATATCCGCCCCGGACATAGGGATTGAGCAATCCCGTCCTTCGTTCAATGCTTTCTTGGTGAAGCTGTCAGCCTCTTCATTTTCCTTTATTTCAATGCGACTGGGTATCCATAGGAATACGATTTTGTGAACCTGCGCTGAGGCATATTCCACAGCTTCTGCAATACATTGTGCTATTTCACCAATTTTGTAAAGCGATCTGGCCTTTTTGATTAGCTGAAGGGCAGGTTTGCTATCCGTTCATATCATCCACTTCATATCATCCATATACCATAAACTCGAGGTGGTTAAAGGTGGGAAGTAGACACGAAGCGCAAGCCGTAAGAAAGTGTGCGTGTGCCTCCTCTCGTTCAGTCCTTGGAATGTCCGCTGGATGGCCGTGCTTCTATATGAGGAATATATGATGTAAAGATTCGACATTGTGGTATATGGAGTGTTGAATAGGTGGACGAACGAACACACAGACAGATGCATGGACGGACGCATGAATGGCTGCACAGGTGAACGTGCGGACGCACGCACGGATGGGCGGATGAGCGCATGGGCGGCCACACAGACGCACGCATGGATGGACGGAAGCAAGAACGAATGGACGGACGGATGCTTCGCCCCACTATCCATCATTCACTCCATGGATATGCTGCCCTTTTTTATGTCTTGCCACCATACATTTTATTCATTGATCACTTTCTCCATAACTTTCGAAATACAACTTATCAAACTAACCGACCTAAACGAATCGAACTGAATAGGGCTCTTTCCTAGCTTTAGCAACGGTACTACTTTTGATATGTTCTATTTTTCCCGAACGTTTTATTCTTGCCAAATTTTATTGTAATTGTCCAGCAGGTGTAATTTTACTTTCTCGCACAAATTCGCAAATGCAGCGTTTGTAACTCCATCTGGTCCGGGTAAACTTGTTCGTTTTACTGAAGACAGCCCATAATGGAGTTCCTCTTATCTGAAGCTGTCATCCAGATCTGATGAACTGATCGCAGATGACTTTGTTACAACCACCAAAGATGTATTCTGCTGAGGATTTATATTCGCTAGTTAGGACAGGTTCTCCATTTCTCAGTATCAGATCGCCAAATATTTCGGCAATGACACGTTGGCTAACTCCTCGAGACAGCGCTAGAAACTGTAGTGGTCTCGAGTAGAGTACTGGTTGTCGGAGGGCACGTACCATGTTCCACAGTTGAGGCGCCGACATAAAGGGAGAAAGTGAGGCACATAAAGATTCCGCAGTTGCTTCTGCATTGCAGATTGTACTTTCTGTGCAACCTTGAAATCTTCTAAATTTCCCGACCTGCGATACCTTAGGGTGTCTCATATATAAAACCATAATCCTGAGTCCACGGTGCATATATAGAAATGTTCTTTACGTAACCTCGACTGATATTATCTAACAGTTCGAAGACTATTCTGGGCCACTAATGAACCGAGCTTATGTGAAAAGACAATAGCAGTGCATGATTAGACCCTTTCGTGAAAGCCCCGTGGTAAAGTATTCAGCAAAAACGCTTCAATGAGACTGCAAGATGTAAACGAATGCAATTAAATACATGACATAGTGAATGATGATCAGAGCTTTGAAGACGATAGTCTTTCTTGGGATACTTGACGCAAAAAGTGGCCCCGTATCTGCATGTTTCTGCGAATGCCGTAGAAAGACGACAGTCTTCCGTGTGGAGAGAGTGAAAAAGACATTTATTTGATGTTCTGCGCAGGAAAATCGGTGAGTGGTATTCTGGAGGCGCTGCTTAGAGTGTCTCGAGCGTGCAGTGGAGGTGAACGAGCGCATCAAGCCGTGTCAAACGTGAGACATGAGCGCTATCTGGCAGTTATCTTGAAAAGCGAAGCGCGCACGCCCTGTGCGCTCGTCTCGGACGTGCTAAGGTGTAGAACACAGGGCGACGAGTAGGTTTCACCACCGTCTTGCTTTAGCAAAGCGTTGGGAACACTCCCCGCTCCGTGCAAGCTTTGCATTGTCAGCGCAGCGTGGTAAGCGCTATGGTCCTTAAAATTACTTATGTATGCTTTTCTAGTAAGAGGCGCGCATGCAGAACATATACGCGTTATGGTGCCACAGACATGCGCAATAATTGCTTTTAAATTGAAAATTGCACATGCATGAACGCTCAACCTTGAGGAACATTGGTCGGCGCTGCGGATGGGGTCGGCCGTTTCGAGTACCCGATGCCGTTAAGAGTGGACAGACAGACAGACAGACAGACAGACAGACAGACAGACAGACAGACAGACAGACAGACAGACAGACAGACAGACAGACAGACAGACAGACAGACAGACAGACAGACAGACAGACAGACAGACAAACCAAAACTTTTGCGTCAAATATCCCTTAGAAAGACTATGGTGTTTAAAATTTTGGTTTCTCTGTACGTTTGTCTGTTTGTCCGCGTAACGATACCTCAAACGGCATCAAGCGATACCTCAAAATGCCAAGCCTATTCGCAGTGCCCACCAATAGTGGTTAAGTTTCAGCGTTCATACTTGTGGGATTTCCAGTGAAAAGCGTTTGTTGCGCACATATGAGCCCCCATAACAACACGTAATATTTTGTATGTGTGTCTTTATGCTAGAGAAAGCATACATAAATGATTCTAAGGGCCGTAGCCTTTATCACACTGCGCTGACAATGCAACGCGATGCTCAAAAAATTGCCCGCAGCTTCCCTCGGGGGAACACTGAGGAGGATGCGGAGCATATAATTGGTTAACGGGGTGTTAAAGTGCGACTTACTTGGGTCGATGGCTAAATTGGTTAACGTGGTTGTGAAATGGGGTGTTAAATTGCGACTTACTTGGGTCGATGGCTAAATTGGTTAACGTGGTTGTAGGAGGGGGTGTTAAATGAGTGAACACGTACACACATATGCGAAAGGGCGGCGCTGGTCGAAGGGACGTCGATCATTGTGTTTGTGGATTCGTTAGAATTCATTTCACCGTGACCTTGGACGTCGACGCGCCGTACAAAGCAACCGACGAGCGGCAACTGAGCGAGCGAGCGCCGACCTTGAGTATATATACAGCGCGACGGCGCATGCACTGTCAGCTGTCGAATGTTAGAGAAGGGGGAGAAGCGCAACGGCGCATGCGCACGCGTCAGCTGCCGATGTTCTCGAAGCGCGACGGCGCATGCGCGCGCGTCAGCTGCCGATGTTCTCGAAGCGTGACGGCGCATGCGCGCTACATATACAGCTAGCGAATGTTCGTGAAGGACAGTGTTTCCGATGCTTTCCTAAGACGACACGGTGGTGGCACCTGCCCGTCTCCGAGACAGGCACGCATCTTTCTCCGTGAGCGCGCACGTCTTCCTTCGCTTTCGAAGATAACTGCCAGATGGCGTGATTGTCTAACGTGCCTCGATGTGCTCGTTCACCTTCGCTGAACGATTGAGACTCCCTAATGCAGTGCTTACAGAATACAATTCACCTATTTTCTCGCACAAAACATCAAAGAAACGTTTTTTTTTTCATTCTCTCCACACGCAATAATAACGTCGAAGACATTTTCAGTGGAAAATGCAGATACGGGGCTAATATTTCCCTACACTTTTTTTTCTAAACGTGCATGGTCTTCATGATTTCCTTGCATTTTAGGCCTCCATACACTCGTCCGAGCGAGGAGGCTTTTTGGATAATGACAAAGCATGAGAAGCATCGCCAGTGCAAAAAATTTGGTTTTGTAAAAAAAAAACTACGGCAATAGTTTAACGCCTCAATTGTACCCGATTAAGCCTTACGTGGGTATGATATATTGCGTGATTACCTAAAGCTTCCATTACGAAGATCACTGAGACAGTCAAATAATCTACATCTATCACGCAAATTTGTGAGTACAAGTATGCGCGCGGCAATCACTAAATATACGGCTTCACACCACAGGCTCCTGTGATTTCGCGGTGTTAACGTTTAATAGGGTTTCTTCTAAAATGGCCTCACTTTCGCTTACCTTTCTGTTTGTTCTTTACTTGCGAGTGCTCTTCTCGCTCTTTCGCTGTTTTCAATTTTTCCTTGCCACTTGAGCCTAACGCATCGATCGCTTCCCTTGAGACATTGTCTAGACGTCCTCATCAGCATGCAACGCTGCAAGTGCTCTTCCCGGCAAGCCTCCGTAAGCCAATCACGGTTTGGTCTTGAGTTACTCGGCATCTTGGAACGATCGTTCATCTATCACGCGAGACACGCAGCTCATCTATCACTCGGCACTTTAGTAAACTTTTTCTCTAGTAAACTTGGCTCGGGCGTTACAACGAGAAGTCTGTAAAGCGTGTACACTTGATAACAAAAACAAACAAGAAAAACCGCCAGGCCTACGCAGGAGGTGCAGCACAGTCGCAACGAAAGCTAGAAGAGCGGCCTTTCAGAGCCTTTTGTAAACACTCACTGGGTAACTGCTGTAAGCACATCAGCTGGGTACCCACTGCAGAGTTAATAATAATAATAATATTATCCGAGTAGTGGACTAGCACTAACAATGCTACTTTTCGTCATTTTATTGAGAAGCGTTGTATACGCTTCTCAATAAAATGACGAAAAACACCAGGGTACATAATGGTCTTGTGTTCCGACAAAGTACCTAGGCGTTCCTTGCACTTGCAAAGAATTTAGTGCTAATGTTTCATGCAGTGGCTGACGACCATGAGGAATTATACCTGAAGTGGGTATGCGCCACAGTTTATACGCGATCAAAAACAAGCTTTTGTAATGGGTTGGAGCATTGGACGACCCACTCGTTACGCTATTAGCATTGTGTGACACCATGTTATTTCTTTGCAGTTCTAAAACAATTTATTACTCATAATAATGTAATTCCTTTGCTGACATCAAGCCTGCCTATAGTAAGTTTGCGAACAAGTCATTCGCAGAATATTTAAACTATGTTCACACTCATATGAATAACTGGTAATACTACAAGTAGTCTGAGGGAAGGCCTTTGAACAGGTTCGCCATTGTTTTCTGTTTTCTCTTCTTGAACATGCCAACGTTAGTCGCACTATATTGAAAGGTGTGAAACTAGGCTACAATAAATGTTCAACCCGTTTAATGGTTATAGGCCAACATTCAAAGCCCGTGTTTCTTAACTCGTCCTTGAAACAGGGCTGTCCGTTGCTGCCAATGCGTTTCGCTCTTTACTTGAAGCCACTGTGCTTAAGTGTAATTCGATCTAGTAACGTCCGCTGTTTCGGGGCTTATGGGAATTAAGTAAAGGTATTGGCGTATGAGGATGAGCTAGCGTTCTTTTGTACAGATCTTTCTAGTATACCAACGGTGGTGTTAACAATACGAAAATTCAGAAAACTTTCAGGGGCGCGACTGAACTTTGCTGGAAATCTAGGACTGTGGTAAGGCCCATGGACATATAAACCAAAGCTTTTCCAGGGTACATAATGGTCTTGTGTTCCGACAAAATACCTAGGCGTTCCATTAGATTCATATCGATCAAGTGCACATTATTGGAAAGAACGTGTACCCGCCCTAAAGTGCTATGCCGAGAAGTTTATTCCTCATAACCTCTCTATCTTTGGTAGAGCAAAAGCATGCAACATGTGTCTGACAACAAAAATATTTTACGTGCTGCAAATACTTTGTTGTTCCAGGTTTTACATACAAAAATTTCACCCTATATTTGCTACCTTTATCGTAAACCCACGAACAGATTAGACGAGGCAATGTTTTTAGACTTGTTGCGCAAGTGGTATTGGGTTGGTACACTTCCTTATCAGACAAACGGTGTGGCACTTTTTCTATTTTGCAACTGTGCTCATCCACTGCTTCAAACATTTTTGCAAAGAATTTTTGAAGATACTTTACCAAATTTAGTGGTATCTACTAATTTTGCATCGCCTCCCTATCTGCAAGGATTCATGCGTGAGGTATACAAAGCAGTGCGTTTACTGACAGCCAGATTCTCCAATGAATACTTGTTTTCTAGCTGAAGAAATAATCTATATTATGATGTATTGGATGTGTTGTTTCCGATCCCACTTTATCGCTCACTATATATTGGAATTTCTAGCCATGACGTACTTTCACGTGTAACAAAAATGTCGATTTCCCCAGTAACCAAGACACTTTCTTACAAAGTGCATACAGAAACAATACCTGTAAACACCTGGCAAAATACCAAAGGCTTATTTGTATCCTCAATAAACTGGCATCTCTGTGTAGTTCCAGAAACAATTGAACATTGCTTATTAGTTGTAAAGACACCATCTTTTCTTGGGGCGTCCTGCAGGCGGCTTTTTAAAAACGACTGGGTTTAATTTCTAATACCATCTGTTATCTTGTTTCATCCAATTGCAATGACATGCCAGTTGACATGCTGTTGTTATGAGCATGCATCGTTCATGAAAAACCAGCATGTTAAACAGGCATGGGGCACTAATGGTGTCTTCGCGATGCCACTTTCTGGAAATAATTGTGCTGCTAAGAGAATCTTATGACCAACTGCGATAGCAGCCGCACTGATATGCCGAGTTCATAAAGTGTGCTGCTCAAATACCCCTTCAGACATTGTGTTGTATGAGATTTACTTTCTAACGTGTATTGTACACTTATCGACTTCACAATTTGAGTGCTGTACGCTAAGTATATACGTAAACCACAATTTTATTAAATGCAATGTAACAAAAAACCGGCGTGTCTCAGTGGTAGAATACTGGGTTGGCACACAACGTACCGGGGTGCGAACCCCATTGTGTCCTTGGTGCTAGGTGTTGTTTTTTTTTTTCACTTAAGTGACGTACAAAAACTGCACGCTGGGGAGGATATTACAATGTCTCATCATGGGTAGTAGACATTGGCTGTGTCGTAAAACTTCATTTTATCTTGTTTCTCTAAAACTTCTGTCAGCCTATCACAATTTTTAATTCGCTATTTTCGAGTAAGCGCAAATATTTCAGTTCCGATTTGCTTTCTTTTAGCCTTCCAGTACCAACTTAAGCGGCAGACACTTGAAATAACTAAAGAACGGTTAACAAAGTTTAGAACCATGCCATGCGTGATAGATCAAAAAATCAGATTTGTAAAATTAATAGTGCAGTAAATTCAAGAAAGCTCAAAAGGCATTGATTTGACATTGTTCTGGGAAAGTGGCCTGTCGATGATAGAAGCCTCTTTAAAATACGAAGATTAGTAGCAATATCAAGCACATATAAAGTGAGTCGAAATAAACAGGATACACAGGACATTACAAAAATCTGAAGCTCAATAAGCCTTGCTTTTTATTATAAGCCTTGTTTCTTATAACGGCGCCGGACTAGCAACGCAAGCTCCGGTAGAGTGTACTCAACCCCGGCATAAGATATATCGCAATTCTACAAAAAACGAAGACATGAAGAAGCATCTGAAGAACCACAAACATGAAAAACCGCTTTTTTATAAATGTTCTGAATACTTAGCAGTCAAACATAACAAAACAATTCACATCACCTCATTACAAACCCTCCAAGCGCTAAATAGTTAACTTGAAGGGCTTCTAGAAAAGTAATTCAACGTTATGCCTAATAACCAGTATTAGTGAAGTCTTGATTTTAGCGGACGGCTAAAGTGAAGTAAGAAAAATGTTCACAATAGACGGTAAGACTTGTGACGTATGCTTGAAGCGAACATAATTGAGTACCGATTAATAAATAAAACGTTTAGGTGGCACAAGGTGCTATAAGCCTATGTGCAGTAACTTGAAGAACAGAACCTTGTAGCACAGATAAGTTTGAAGTTGGGGTTTAAAGCAACAAACGACAAAGATTACAAGGAAAGCTATTGTAAAACGAATCATCGACAAAGATTTAGAAGGGTAGAAGGTGATATAAAATGATAATTTTTTCCTAAGTCTCGCATTTAGACTGTATTTGAAGTTGGCATAAGCAGTGCGTATCGAAATATTCGAAGAAGTAAAGGAAGATATGCGTTCAGTCTGCGCAGTTTATGGTAGAAAATTGCTACTTTCATAGTATAGTCCTCTCTGTATAGCCGACCATGAAGCAGAGCTTATATAACAACTCTCACGCATGCAACCTCTCTGAGGACGCATTTCTGCCATTTTGTGATCACGTGTCTGACTTTCGTATTCCACCCGCATGAAATCTTGCATCGCGCAATACTCATAACATAGAAAAATTTATGATCATAATACTAGTATAAACGGAAAATTTACTGTAACAAACTAAAGCTACACATTTCATAATCGCCTACCTCGACCCATACGTTCAACCCTTTTCAGCACTGAGACTTGCGGCAATATAACGAATATTAAAAAGAATTACTGTTGTAGAACTTAAAGAGCTCGGTGACGACTAAAGCCCGTTAAGATGAACGCTACGAGATAACCTAGTCAAACACACTACTGATTCTCTTCTGTTATCACTCAGGGCTAAACGCAATCGGGTAAAGTGCAGCTCTAGAACTCCCGCAGACGGAAATCACCGTAGTCAGCCACACGCTACGCGAGCCTCCTAACTGGTATAACTGCGAAACGTGTGTTCTGAACGTCACCGTCGAGCTGCATCATTGTTTTGATACACTTGTATTTATTCATGCTTCCATGGCTCTCCGAGTGAAGCCGTCCAGACTTCTCGAGGCACACCTCTTCAATTTTATTAAGAGCTGCATAGCAACTAGATTGCACTGCAGCTGTACAGATACGGAAGTTGGGTCCGGGCTGCCGTTCTTATAGATTAGAATCACTTGAGGGATGTTCAACACGATGATTCGGGTCAAAGAAAACAGGAAGCTGTAAGAAGTTTGGTGTTTTATACGTCATTGATTCTTTTGGGGGTCTTACAGTACGTAGACTCCGTCTGTAAAACAATATCGGTTATTTGCAAATAATCTACCGTAATCTGAGAAAAAAGGAGTTAGTATTTTTTCACTAACGAGGCTGCTATAAAAACGCTCTGCCTGATAATAAACTACAGCAGTGTGTTCACTTTACCTTCATAGGTAATTTTCTGTATGTTGAAGATGATCTGTTATTTCTACGCATTGCATGATTATGTAAATGGACAACATGGTGCCTAAGAATACGCCAAATAAGCAAAGTGTCCTATTATTATAACATCAATGCAGCCACCCACATCAATTCGAAGTAACCTTAAATAACTTTTTGAGGGACATATGGTCCAACTCAGCCGCGAAGTTTTTCATTTTTATTGATTTACGCGCCTTATTGCTAGCTCTTTCGCTGCGAAATAAAAAGCGGTAGAGGACTTACGAGCGCAATACTGAAACATGTCTTGGTGAGAGATCAGTTTCGCTTAAATTTTGCTGCTATCTCTTCAAGAAGAACAGCTGTGGTTTTCATCTTTTGCTATTACAGTAGCCTATTAGCGCCAATTCGGTTTAATAGTGTATAATATTTTGCCCTTGTGAGAACTAGTTTTTACTGCTTTATTTAAAATTGTGTGTTAAGTACGGAATGAAAAATAAGAGGCTGTAGGTTTGGTAACTTCTTCTGAATGATTAACGCATTTCTTGAACCAGTTCTCGTTTTAAAATGTGATATCATCCCGAATAAAATATTCAGTAATATTTCCAGGTGAGAAACGACAACATCGTTTTTCACTTATGACCAAGAAATGACAAAAAATCCACTGCACTGCACAGTGCCCGCATAATCCGACCCACTCCTACTGTCACATTATTCTCCTTTTGCGCCGTTAAGCAACTTGAAAAAAAAAAAACAAGAGTGACGTATTGCAATCGGTAATTATGGCGACAAAGCGTGCACGCCCTCCACGTCTCTGTGCTGTTTAGGCTGTGGTATATAAGACACTGAAAATAATGCGCATGAGGTTTTTAAGTAGAATAAAAAAACAAAGCGTATTTTCTTAAAATGGCCACACAGACTCCGAATTAAAATAAAACCAACGCTATTACGTAAAAGCGTGGATCTGATTGATGTAATCAAGCCACACAGGGGCGTGCAAAGCCACCTGGCCGTCTTCCAAAGGTATACCAATATGAACGCTTTGAAATTAGCAAGCGATGCCTAAGCTGCTTGTTGTCCTATAATACCGGTTGAAAATTATGAAACATAGAAGGGAAGCAACGTTTGGAAAAATCAATTTAGGCGTCGCGCTTTATCGACGTGAGAGGTAATTTTGCATCTATATATGACACAACTACAGACTGTCCCAGTAGTGAGGAGACATGATTGTATTGTGGTGGCATATCTCTGTTCCAGGGGATTTCTATCATGTGAAACGTGCATGTAGCATTATTGCTCTAACTATGGGTACGTATACGGTAGCAATACCGAGAGTATGACAATAACTTACCGGAGTACCGAAAAACGCACTCCGTCAAAGAAGAAAGATTAAGGACAGGACAAAATGGCGTAACTCACTACTAGCTTTATTCTCGGAGCATCAGCGACATATATAACCAAACCAATCATGCGGTGATGTTCTGATATTGTGAAAAATGTAAATGAGGAAGATGAGGGAGGGGGGGTGAACGCTGGTGGACGGTGGGGTGCGGGGGGGAGGGGTGGATGAGCGGTGGCAGTAGAGTGCCTCGATGCACACTCCTCCACTAGGTGGCTGTAGTGGTCGCCCACACACGCGCTCACCCGTAGTCATACCGGCCTTATAAAGAGCTTTATGCCATATTACGTCTGAACCTTTCTCGACTTACAACACCCCTAAATATACTAAACCTAACTTACAACACCCTAAATATACAAGCATCGAACGAGATTCGGCTATGCCAAGGTGTGCATGTGCCATTCTCCAAAAGAAGGTCGCACAAAGAAGAAGAGAGGAGGATGAGCTCATGTTTTCTGGTGATTGGTTAGGCTCGATGTTCGGTGCTCCTGTAAATAGATGCTGTGTATTACTTGTAATCATGTCAGATTTTCTGGTGGAGGTGCTCTGTATAGATCCCAGTATCTATCATGGTATATACAAAAAAATGCATATATGTATATTTCGCTCATGTTCTGAGACCAGTTATTTACGAGTGACACTATATTTGTTCTATCTTTAACCTTTATTTCTTGATGGTGCACGTGTTTTTGTATTTCAGCAAGCGTGTACCAACTAGTCCAACAAAATGTTTTGTTAAGTGTGACAATAAGATTGTTACGCAAACCATTTTCCTCTTGGTTGGCATTCATGAACAAGCGTAACGAACCAACTTCACTCGCAGACCATCATCGGACGTGATGCCCATCATCTGAAAACCACTAGCAGGGTCACTCGCTATAGAGTATGGTGCTTTGGAAATTTACAGATTATTCTTACGAACGCAAAAAGCCGAGAGGAGTTGTGTGTGATTGCAGGTTTTTTTCCCGACCTTATATTTGCAACAGCAGTAGCGACACACATTAAACATGATGGAAGGAGAGGCTTTAATTTTGTGGCATTTCAGTAAAGTGTTACTTACCAAGTTTCACAGTGACGTTAAGCTAGCGATACTCATTTGCCTAATACAGTCACTGAAAACAAGTAAACACCCAATTAAAAATACTGTCGTATACTTTAATATGATTTCCGCCGTTAATTCCAGTGAACGTTGTGAGAGTGGTCGCTTTCGCGATGCACCTTAAAACTCATCTTCCATCTCACCCAAAGTGCGTAGGTATATAACTAGTTTTTGTGCCGTATAATTTCAATATTGTTACCGCAGTGAATGACAAGAAATGGGGTAGAGTTCAAACGCTGTTCCTTGGTGAAGTTTCACGACAGCATACAGGAAGTGTTCTAGGTTTTCTACAACAACGGTTTAAACCATGTATTGCAGCCAACTACGAATTCGTGTGCAGAAGAGTGCGCTTAAGTACACTATAAATGGGCATTGAAAAAAGCATGAAATGTTTGTTGCCACCCAAAAATGCTAGACGAAACCGAAGCCAAGGACCTCGTATATAAGCTAACCACCCCGCACACCAACTACCACGTACATAATGCTGTGGTATCTTCAGCTGCCGTTCAGTGCAAGTGGGAATATTTGTTCCGCATAGTCGAGCGATAAACATTCCAAAAGAACCAGTATATCTATGGTACGCTTTTAGATAGGTGTAAAAAAGACAATAGACTGTTATGATCTAAACTGTCCTAATAATCGACGCCCTTTTATTCAACGAGCACCAATTTTCCGCTGCCACTATGGTCGCGAGTGTTTTGACAGCCGATAACTTGCTTAGCTTATAAAAGATGTTTTGGCTTAATCGTCGAGTCCCTCGAAAACGCAAATGCTATTTGACTAAGCAGAACACACTTCTATTCCCAATTTTGTCAAGTGTAGTTATTATTCAAAACGGTGTTTTGTTTGCTTGAAATCGCTTTAAGGGTGCAGAGTAGTTGACAGAGTATACGAACAGCTCATGATCAGTAAAATCCCATGCCCACAGTCAATAAAAAAACAAAAAAACTAGGATGAGCGCGCGCGCGAAATGCACGCACGGAAACATGAAGTTGCGTAAGTACCATCACAATGTCTTCTGATAGCGGGACCTTCCGTGCTGCAGTGTGGGGCACTCGCTACTTAGCCGCCCAAACTGTACTCGGCAACTGATACAATAAGGTGCGTGTGAGATGAACTGAAATATTGTACATGGTTTTACGCACGTACCGCGGGCTCCCTCTTGCCCTCCTATAACCTAATGCTTGTAATTTCGAGAGAGTAGATACTTTTGTTAGTTTCCACTTCATTGCATTGCATGTGTAATTGTGTACCTGCCGACAGGAAGCACAGATGGAAAGGTCACGGTAAACTTGGTCATTCCAGACACCCGTGGTGAGACAGGGGTAGCGTGTTTTATTGTGCGATATCTGCGCTCTAATCAACAATACACCTTCCACAGGTGTAATACAAACACGTTAATACTTTCTGAAAAAAAAATTAAGAGTACCTCAGCTCGACATGTCAGTGTATACGTAGGGAGTGCTAAGGGGCGCCGCTAAGCTCAACGTTTCATGCATGAAACTAGTTACCGGCATCAAGTATATCATCTGCCACAGTATATCACACTTGTCAATACTTCGAAAAATGCAACCAAAAATGCATAAAACCCAAATCAAAGCAAGATCAGCAGTCCAACACACACACACACACACACACACACACACACACACACACACACACACACACGCACGCACGCACACACACACACACACACACACACACACACACACACACACACACACACACACACAAAACATCATGGCAAGAAGCGACGTTTTGCACGTCAACGCGACCACATCCAGAGAGCACTGAACTGAACTGAAGTGAACATTATTTTGTCCTGAGAAGACAAGTCCCCCTAAGGGGGCTCGTCCGCGGGCCGCGTCCACGACGGGACCAGGAGGTATAACTGGCGGCCAGGTCGTGGGCTCTCTTGACAGCCCGAAGTTGATCTTCCTTTTTCGGACTTGTGAGGAGAGCGGTCCACTGTTCCTCCGTGGCTGGAGACCCTGCAGCCGTGCGCAACATGGGGCATTGCCACAGCATATGTTGCAAATTGCATCTCGGGAGCCCACATCGAAGGCAGCCCGGCTATATTTCACTAATAAAACGTGAATAGGAGATAGGTGAAGGGTAAGCACCTGTTTGTAACATACGTAAAGTGAGAGTTTGCGGTCCCGTTAGATGAGGATGAGGTAGAGGAAACTTTCTGCGCTCAAGGTGGTAGTGATGACAAATTTCGTTGTACGTTAGCAGCGGGACCCGTTGCCATGGCTCACCCTTGGGCCTTGGGACGCCCTCTCTCCTGGCAAGGTGAGTAATGTCTCGCGCCTGGGAGTGAGCTAGCTCGTTGGCGTTAAGGATGAGGGGGTGAGCATCTCTGGGGCACTAGCAAGCGTTGTTGATTACCAGCTCACGAAAGTCAAACGGGCTTCAATCAGAAGCAGCAGCATCCTCGAGGCTGAGGAAGTAGTGATCGCACTCGCCTTCATGCACCAGAGTGAAGAGTCCACTGCAGAAGTAGTTACTGACTCGCAAGAAGTTTTTAGACGGTACAGCAGTGGATGCATATCCACTGCTGCCATCTACACACTCTAGGCAAGAAAAAGCACCTTCCCGAGCTGCTCCATTACGTGGACAACAGGGCATGAAACTGTGACAAAGAACCAACGTGCCGACGCCATTGCCCCATCATACGCCAACCGGGGGCGCACAACTACGGGGAACCAGATGCAGTTATAAGACGCTACTAAGCAATCTTAGAACACAAGAGAGCCATGAGGAAGATTGACCCCTCTCCCCCTGAAGATCTCGACAGACAGCAGTCGGTTACATGGAGACAGCTGCAGAATAATCCTTACCCCAACGTCAGTTCTCTCAGCCAAATCTTTCCGACTGTCTATGAGAATAAATGCCTGCTATGCAGAAAACATGCATCACTTTACCATTGAACAAGGGCCTGTCAACGCTCAGAGCTAATGCCAAGAAACTACGCACTAACACCGGAGAAGTGCAAGGCTGCGCTGCCCTACTCGATAGCGACGAGAGAGGTCCAGTAGCGTGTCCGGTGCACAACACTTTCGTGACCGTGCCTATCCCCACCGATGGTAAGTTGTTGATATTTACAAATTCTGCCCCGCCACGGTGGTCTAGTGGCTAAGGTACTCGGCTGCTTACCCGCAGGTCGCGGGATCAAATCCCGGCTGTGGCGGCTGTATTTCCGATGGAGGAGGAAATATTGCAGGCCCGTGTACTCAGATTTGGGTGCACGTTAAAGAACCCCAGGTGGTTAAAATTTCCGGAGCCCTCCACTACGGCGTCTTTCATAATCATATGGTGGTTTTGGGACGTTAAACCCCACAAATAAATAATAAATAATTTACAAATTCAATATTTGCACCATTCTGAGCGCCTATAAATACCTAGCGCCACCTTACGTGTAAAAGTAGAAGTATTTTATCAGTTTTGCTTTGGTAATTCTCTTTTTTTTTTTCAACCGCGTGGGGATTTTGAAGTGCCTTTCGATACGCGTGGCTTAGCGTGCGTAGTTTCAATGATGGCATTGACGTCGCGTGTGACCGCTTCACGAAAACGGCAAATTTACGAGAATTCCCGTGCTTCAGAGCTGTTATCCTCAAATGATGACAACAACACAGACTCAGAAGACGACATCGACGCTTCTGATATGAAAACAGATGACGAGGGTTCGTCCAGCCGTCCCGGAACATCAGCGGTTGTCCGCTGGTTAGTTCAGCTTTGTGCACGGGCCGCGTTATGGACGGCTTATCCGCTCTGCGTGCACATCTTTGGGGAGAACTATTTGCCGGCGGCCGCTCAGAGAATGCGATTTCATGCGTGGATGCAGCCGGAAGTGAACCTTGCAACTGCGCTCCGCAGTGCCGTGCGGAGCTTTGTGAGAGCTGCAGACATTGTTTTTACTGCTCATGTTATCGTACAGAACAAAAAAGAAATGTTTTATGTGAAAGATGCACAGCAAACCTCCCTTTTACCGCATAGCGAAACAGCTTCGCCCGGTGACTTGAAATACATCACATGTAATGTTATTGTATGCACACAAAAAACGTTTGCTTTTACAGCACTTACATTCACAGGACAATTTTGTGTGTTCCTTTGTACTGAAGATGTATATATATATAATATATATATATATATATATATATATATTTAATGCTTACCCTGTTCAGAGCAGTGTTGATTGTTTTATAAAAGTTCTTTTTCTATGTTACAATAATTTTTCGTTTGATAATACTTTTTCGCAAGATTGTTAATAAATTTGTCGTTTAAAACTGACTGAGTTTGAGGTATAGCTCCTTGCTGTTCGATTCTCTACCATAAATGGCACCACCAGAAACTTTGGGTGCCATAAAAAATTATGTTTCCTGAACTACCCGACAACAGCCATATTTCTCGTGGTCTCGAAAGTGCTAAGCTGCAGGTAACAGAGGCATGGCTCAAGAGAATGACACTGCAAATAATGACGCCGACAGAAAGGACGCAGAAAGCAGCTACAGATACTCGGAAATAGAAGTCGAGGTGGATGGTGATGCGAGTACAATATGGTGTAACGTCACGGACGAGAATAAAGTATAAGAGGACACCCAGGATAGCGGCATAGTCGTCGACGGGGACGCTGTGATGGCATTAAGCTGGACAGATTAAGAATAAAGAAGAAACAAGGGCAACACGAGCGGAAAAGTGGTGGAGAGTCTTGGCCTCGAAGAACACCATACTTTCCCCATTCATGACCGGAATGCCGGGCCACCAAAAGTAAGCCGTCATGAAAAGCACGACAGGCTCATTGATAGCCCGCAGCCTACGTGTTTTATTCTTAAAAAAAACTAATGTGCTGTCAAGGTCGGGTGAGGAACCCTCTAGAGGATGACAATGAATGGCCAAAACAACCGGGATATTTGGAAATTCTTATTTATGAAGATTTTTATTTATGGCACCAGCTGCCTGGCAAAGGTAATACGCACAGCGGTGATAATGTCACAGTTATATGGCACCTTCTTTTTGTGAAACATATTCATGTTATCACAGCAGACCACAAAAATTGCGTCCGTTTAGCGCAAAGAAACTTCCTAAGGAAGCGTAAAGGCGAATTCTCTTTTTGAAAGTATCTCTCTTAATTTGTGCGTACGAGACTGCCATAATTTCATGGTCGACAAAGTGAAATAAATTCTAGCTCAGCCATGAAACAAAATGAACATCTTTGTTTATCCCTACGTTTAAAAACATATCCGTTTCCATCCATACGTTATTTTGTACCTTCGATTATTCGTAACAGTTCCCTCAGGCTGACAAAGAAATCTTATTCTAACAATAAACTCAACCGGAAGTATGACAATGATGTCCACCTGGCAAGTGGTGCCTTCGAACGTCCGTAAATGGCACTACAGATTATAGAAAACCTTTTTTCTATCCTAATAGAAAGAGAACGCAGCTGCAAGGCTGAGCTGGTGGCATCGGCTCGACTTTAGGAGAGTATAGCACTGATTATTCGAACGTTAAGCAGAGTACTTTTTTTTCCAAGGGACGTTCCCGGAGAAAAGAAGAGATCTCTTTCGCTCTTATTTGCTGGCCGCTCAGTGCTTGAGTGGGCAAGGACGGCAAACGACCGTAACTTACGGCAGCGCACTCGATAGCACTTGCTTGGCGCACTTCCGTTCTTAAAGAAAAATCGCGTTTGAATGCGGGCTGCGAAAGCGTAACGGTGGTTGGAACTATGCGGGCCGCTGCCTTACCGTCTGCAAACACTTCGGTTCAGCGTGTGTTCCACTTGCGGAAGAAATATGGCTGTCCCTGCGAATGCTGTCACCAAATTATAATACAAAGTGAATTAATAATGCTTGGGCTTCACGTCTGGCGATGAGGCGCAAACAAAAATGGCATGAACACTACGCAAACGCGAGCTCTAGAAGGCCACCAACTTTTGTTATTGGCTTCGCGCGAGCGAGGGTTTTTTCAGCGGTAAACGTATTTGTGGGAGACGATTGAATTTTGAACGAGCAGGTATCATCAATCTTCATTGTTGAAAGAAGGTACTAATAAACATGGTATCACAATGATGCGCACTAATATACTACTCATATGTTGCCATAGCCGTCTTCCCATCTCTTTATTGTTATTGTGATTTTTTACATAATTTTTTTACATAAACAAAACGAAATTCAGTGAGAGGTGGCACGTCATGCCTCTAACTTGTACATGTATGTTTCCATGGCAACAATACACAGTAAAAGATATTTATGACGTAATATTTATGTAACGTTCGTAATGATGTTAGGGGATGATGTTTGATGGCACAAGTAGAATACGGTGTCACAGAGTGAGTGAAAGCTCTATTTTTGTCGTTTTTTGTCTAAGATAGCTGCATAGTAAGGTTGTACAGGCGCATTAAGGGCTCAAGATATATATTTTTACAGCGAAAGCTGTTATTAGATCAAAACTCAGGTCACGCGTGGCGCCCTAGTTGTCCGCTGCCACAGTTGCCGCTGCCGCTGGTGTCTGTAACTGCTATCGCGAATTCAGAAAAAAAGTCTAGTACCAAGGACACAGTGAGGCTCGACCTCGGGTCCACTGCGTGCCAGCCCAGTATGCTACCAATGAGCAACGCCGGTGCTTGTGACTTGTTCGCAAACTTGCCTTAGACAGGCTTGGTGTCGGAAGAGGAATCGCGTCATTATGAGTAATAAGCCGTTTTAAAACCGCAAAAGAATGACAAGGTGTCACAAAATCTGAATAGCGTAACGAATAAGTCGTCTAAAACTCCAGCCCATTACGAAAGCCTGTTTTAAATAGGATCGTCTTTCTTGGGAACCGCCCCACCATGGCGGCCTTGTGGCTAAGGTACTCGGCCGCTAACCCGCAGGTCGTGGGATCGAATCCAAGCTGTGACGGCTGCATTTACAATGTAGGCGGAAATGTTGTAGGCCCGTGTGCTCAGATTTAGGTGCACGTCAAAGAACCACAGGTGGTAGAAATTTCCGGAGCCCTCCACTACGGCGTCTCTCATAATCATATGGCGGTTTTGAGACGTTAAACCCAACATATCAATCACTCAATCTTAGGGACCTTCGATGCCAAAATTTTGGTCTGTCTGTCTCTCTCTCTCTGTCTGTCTGTCTGTCTGTCTGTTTGTATATTTGTCTGTTAGTCCGCGGTAACGATCTCCATAGAGGCACCAAATGGTAGCCCATCCGCAGCGCCCACCAATATTGCTCAAGTTTCAGCGTTCATACTTGCGCGATTGTCAATTAAAACGCAATTATTGCGCATATCTGAGGCGTCATAACAACACGCCGATGTTTTGTATGTGTGCCTTTATACAAGGGAAGGCACACACAAGTAATTATAAGAACCTTAGAGGTTATCACGCTGCGCTGACAGTGCAACGCGATGCTGACAAAGGCAACTGTTTCCAACGCTTTGCTAAGACGGCACGGTGGTGGTACCTGCCCGTCGCTTTGCGTTCCACTCCTTACCGCTTCCGAGACAGACGCGCATCTTTCCCCGCGGGTACTCACGCCTTTTTTTATTTTTGAAGGTAACTGCTACATGGCGCTCGTGTCTAACGGGCCTGGATGCGCTCATTTTCCTTTGCTGCACGGATCGAGCCTCTGCACACTGTGCTTCAAGAATTAATTCACGAATTTTCTCACGCAGAACATCAACTAAACGTTTGTTTCGCTCTCTCTACACGCAAGACTGTGGTTTTTCGACGACAATTGCAGTAAAACATGCAGATTGGGGCCAATTTTAATCACCGTTAGCTGTGGCGCATACCCACTTGAGGTAAAATACCTCATCATCATCAGTCACTGCAAGAACAATGGGCGAAACATTCCTTGCAAGTGTTCAGCGGATACAACGCCTCCCAGAAGAATTACAAAAATAGAAGTGTGAATGCTGCTCTACTACCCAGAAATCAGTATTACTAAGGCCACATATATGAACATCATCGAAAAATACAGCTAATCAACAACTGCCACGGTGCTTCATAAAAAAGCAACAAAATAAAAATAAAGAAGGATGGAAGACAAGTAAACAGAATCTCCCGAAGGCTATTTACCGTGTGATTACAGAAGATTTTCAGGGGCCTCAAATGGAAAGAGTTAAAAACACGAGTTAATAGAAAGTACCTTAGTAACCTGTGCTTTGCAGATATCATTGAGTTGCTGAGAGAATATAGGGACGAATATCAATTCATCATTCTGAATTGGACAAGGGGAGCATAAAGTAGATCTAAAAATATATCTGCGGAAAATTACAGTAATATGCAACAACCTTGGAACAGAACAGCGCTTCGAGATAGGTAGCAGTGCACTTGAAGTTGTAAAGGAGTACGTATGTTTGGGACAGGTATCAACCACGGAACCTTACCAAAAGATTGAAGTAACTAGAAAAATAATAATGAGGGGGAGAACATTCGGCAGATATTCTCAAATTGTCAACGGTATAATTCCCCTATCCCTCAAAAAGAAGGTATATAACAGCTGCATCTTACCGGTGCTTAACTTTGGAGTAGAAGCTTTGAAGATTACAAAGAGGATTCAACTTACGTAAAGTACGACGCATCGAGCCATGGAAAGGAAAATTATAGGTGTAACCCTAAGAGACAAGAACAGAGCAAAAAGCATCAGGGAAGGAACGGGTGTTAAAGACATTATAATCAAAATCAAGAAGAAGAAATGGTCATGGGTAGGGCCCGTTATGCTATGATAAGATAACCGCTGTTCATTAAGCATCACAGACTGGATTCCAAGAGAAGGCAAGTGGGTGAAGGGGAGACAGAATGTTAGGTGGGCAGATGAGATTAGGAAGTTTGCGGGTATAAAGTGGCAGCAGCAAGCACAGGACCGAGTTGACTGGCGGAACGTGGGAGAGGCTTTTGTCCTGCAGTGGGCGTAGCCAGGCTGATGATGATGATGCGATTTTATGAAACATCACTCTGAATGTAACCATAGCTTTTCTACATGCGTTCAATTGGACAAGTTTACGCCCACAAAATGACATCTTGTAAATATCTGTGGGTGTTCGGTGAATGCTTGTGCCGATTGAGGCGAAGTCAGTCAGAATGGAACGCAATGTGTACGTCTCCTATCTCCGTTAGTAGATGAGCTGGGTACCACATAGCTTTGCAAGCAAAGCGCTTGTGCTATAGAGTCCGACACGAGGTGCTCCTTAAAATGGAGGCGGAAATGTTGTAGTCCGTGTGCTCAGATTTGGGTGCACGTTAAAGAACCCCAGGTGGTCGAAATTTCCGGAGCCCTCCACTACGGCGTCTCTCATAACCATATGGTGGTTGTGGGACGTTGAACTCTACACACCAATCAATCGAGGCGCCCCTAACGTGGGAAGCGTAGGGAGCCTACATGAACGGCCGTTTTTGGGGTGAAGACATCTTAATAAGTGCCTTCAAGAAACTCAGCCAAAACCAGCGGGCAACGGGGCACGCTGTTGCCAGCTTCCACCAAATTCAGCATAGTTTTCTGTGCGCCGCCATTTTGGTCGGTGCCCAGCCCTTGTAACAACACACAACACCTGGGCTTTTCACAGCGGCGGTTCTCAGGGTCATGTAAGCGACCCAGTTCTCAAAGTGAGCGCACGAAGAAATTCGCAGCCCACACACAAACACTTGCGACATAATACTGAGGTTACGCTGACACGAACGCAAGCGTGGCAACAGCTCAGACTAGCGAGTGCGTCTCCGTACGAACGCGCGGACGCGTCCCGTTTGTGGGCTTCCTACTCGCAATGCGTGAACGCAGCAACGACAACTTCGGTTATCTACTCATTCGCGAACACCGCGAAACACATATACGTGTGCCGCAGGAAAAAACAGTTAACGAAATACGCAGTACTCACAGAGCAAATACGAGACGCACTGGTGGGCTCCCAGCCGTCTCGCTTCACTTGAGCCAGCCATAGTTGTCGTCGGCCAGGGCTCGCTGGGAAGCCGAACATTCACACCCTCTTTCTGTTGTGGTTAGTGCAGAGCGGTAAGCAGCATCCAGGCATTGTAAGGCTTCACCGACAGCGTTTAACACGCTACCGCAACGTTCGACGCCGTATTATTGAGAACTAAACGCAACCGGGCGTAGACGCAGTGCGGGCACCAAGATGGGGCGACAGCGCGGCGTTGCTGTTTGGCAACATTGTGTTTTGGCGGGTGGCGGTGTGTTGGCGGCATGTAGTGGGTCAAAGGCTGACATCACCCTAAAAACAGCCGTTCATGTAGGCTCTCTAGGCAAGCGTCCGTTGGAGCGCCCCCATGGCCACGTGGCATCATGCCAAGCCACGGACGGATCAACGGATGGACGCACTTGAGCACAATACACTGAAGATTTCCGTTTTAAAGAAACACGAAACTGAAACAATCGCGTCGTTTAAATTGATAAACTGTACTCGGAGAACTGTAATGTAGTTCGTTTCACCATCATAAGTTAGTTATCAGAGCCCCGCCGCGGTGGTCTAGTGGCTAAGGTACTCGGCTGGTGACCCGCAGGTGGCGGGTTCAAATCCCGGCTGCGGCGGCTGCATTTCCAATGGAGGCGGAAATGTTGTAGGCCTGTGTACTCAGATTTGGGTACACGTTAAAAACCCCAGGTGGTCGAAATTTCCGGAGCCCTCCACTACGGCATCTCTCGTAATAATATGGTGGTTTTGGGACGCTAAGTCACACATACCAATCAAGTTAGTTATCAGAGGAGAAAATCAAGGTTGAAAGCTAATTTTCAAATTTCGTGACGAATTCCCGGCATGTGACGTCAAAAACTTCATTATGTTTGTTTCTGACATCCGCAATATGCGCTCAATGAAATTCGCTAAAATTTCATACGCTAGATGCATGACAACCTCCGATGACAGTGCACTTCATTTTTACGTATAAAGAACTACGTAAAGCTCAGCAGAGGTTGTCATAATCCATGTCACGATGTTTGGATGCCGAAAGCTCAAGGTAGCGTTTCCAACGGCACTTTCTTTTCGCATGGTCGTTCCCACGCAGAGCGTTGTTTTGCATAAAGAGCGGTATTTTCGAGGATTTATAGTTGTAGTTCACTAATACACAGGAATTCATTTTCCTCTTCAGTGTCCCTTCAGTTTACAAATGCATCAGCGGTAACAGTACACTCAACAGAAAACAAAATATGTCATACTAAGGATTAAAACAGCTTTGCTACCCCCTTTACAGAGCATGTTTACTATCTGAGACTGAGTGATACAATTTACCATCTATGGCGACACGTCAATAAATGACTTTCTATATAAACTTTTGCATAACACAAGACTTAACAGAGCGTTTGCCTCTTGTGCTATATTAACTGACTAGTAGCTGAAGTGAAGTGCAATAATAAATATTGAGCTTACAAGCGGCATCTGAAACATTTGAGGCATATCTGCATGTTGTACTGCAAATTTGGCTCAAAGATGAGCCCACCGCCTTTTTTCGGGCGTGGTGTCATATTTCATAAGAGCGTAAGGAACACTATGGTCTTCAGAATTTTGTTTGTACGTATTTTCTAGAGAAGAAGCACACCACCTAATATTAACGTATTGATGTTGCACCTCATATATGTGTAGCATTTGCCTTTTCACGGACAATGCTGAGAAGTATGAACGTAGCCACCATTTGATGATGGCTAGGTGTTTACCAAGTGTTTAAACAGTGACCGAGAGATTGAACTGTGTTACAGACAGATGGACAGACAGACAAAAATATTTGTATTTAAGTACACGAAGAAAGACTTATTTTTTCGTAATCCTCCCACTAACTTGCGATGTTCTGTGCAACTCATCTGCAGTATATCCTCGCTCACAGATTTTCAGTTGTTGAACAATTCGCCACCATGCTGCGACTTGCTATAGCATCAAAATTTTCTCAAAAGGTAGAGCAATGGTTCTGGAAAGTCTTTGGTCCCTGCCTCAATACCCGAACTTATCAATTTACCTTCGACTAATATGGTTTCTTTATAATAAATGCTTGTATATTTTGTCTTTGTTTGTTGCTACCAAGCGTTGGCTCCGAATTGTCCTTGGCATAATTGACACAAAAAACTTTCGACTGCAACATCCAAAGCACGTTCTCCCATATTGACGAAATCCATAAATAATACGTCTAGACAATGCACAAATATTTGCCAGCATGAAGGAACATTGCTCTTGCTTTTGCTTTAATCCATGAAGCGTTTCACTATTCATAAAATATAGCATTAGGAATTCTTTATTATGGTATGTGTAAACACACCACTGCCAGCAATTATTGTAAGGGAGATAAGTGGATGCACTAATGAAGAGTAGAGGTGGGCTAAACGTGGTGCCTGTCCAGCAGTAGAAGCGCACGCATACTTAATTAGGGAATGAGGGTATATTGCACCAACAAGCGCTATATTGTTAGTTGTTTCTGTGTTACCCGCGTACGCAACAGATACCTTAATATACTCAGCTAACTTGTTAATAAGTTCCACACAGGAACAAATTTATGTATAATCTGGTCAACTTCCCAAATTATGCTCTCTAAGGCGTGCGCGTTAGGACGCATACAATCGCGAAAGTATAAGTAGCAAGCGAGAAACCCTAACCTTCGTGGTGACCCTTATTACGGCTGATTTTATGACACCGTATAGTTTATCAGCCTACTTTTTTGGATACTCTTCGAAATATTGAGTACAAAGGATTAGTCAACACAGGCAAGTATCCCATTGAGAAGACCGCTTTGGGCAACCCCATCTCCACTGGGACGCCATACTGTCGAGATAGCGAGGAACAACAGCAACAACAGCAACAACAACAACAACAACAACAACAACAACAACAACAACAACAACAACAACAACGACGACGACGACGACGACGACGACGACGACGACGACGGCGGCGGCGGCGACGACAACAACAACAACAACAACAACAACAAAAGGTATACCGTGAAACCTTGGAAGTATAACCCGTATTGGTCGTGAGCTTCGAAAGAAGAACAGGTAAACAAACATGTAATTATGGTACGAGGTTTCCTTTTGTTGTGTGTGTGTATTCGTCAATGCACAGCCTAACCAGGAGGGCTCTGCACGCTGCTGTAAAAGAACTCGCCTTATTTCTGTGGTTACCCATGGCACTTCTCACTCTACTCGATGTTGTTTACATTCGGTGCACACGCCTACTTTCCTGCAGAGTGCTGAGATTGAAGAATTGCGCCTATATACTAGCATGACATTAGAGAGTGACGAGTGCGAGTGTGAACACTTTTGAAGATAAAAATGTTACTACGGCATCGAATACTACATCCACAAAAAATGTGCACACCTTTAGATCCGCCCTTCTTGGAGCAAACAAAATGATCACTACACCCTATTCGAGGATTACCTATAAAAAAAGATTTTTTATTTGTTTATAAAAGGTGGTATTTAAACGCTAAAGTACAGTGAAATAATAACTTTTACCAAAGATGACAATTGCGTAAATAATGACTTTATAATAAAAAAAAGCTTTTTGGATCCGGCGTTGGTAAAAATGCAACTATAATCTCAAGAGCAGCCTACATTGAATGATCGAAACTCTAGACGGCATTCCTGAGCTTCAAATTGACGCAAACGCGTGAGCGTTACCATGTTCGTAAAACCGGGGCTGCATCATAGGCCGCTCTAAGTGACGTTAAATAGGCACTGACATTCGAAACCTGAGATAAATTAATGGCTGTGTTGGGGCACAATGCGATAGATATAAACGAGGACGAGAAAGCAGGTTCTCCCAAAACAGTCGAGCATTACTTCGTCGGCCAATGAGGATACTCCGTATGAGCGTTGAGCGCGCTACAACCCCCATAGTTTGCATAATTGAGCCTTCTAAGCCGCCTCATACCTGAGCGCACGCAGATATTTGTGTCCACGATCGTCGCAAAAACTCGCAGGTGCTTTGATAGTTTAGTGGTTGGACGTAGAGCCTGTCAAATAACGGCGTTGTCTGCACGCACGTGCGTTTGTGGGTGTATGTTTGTGCGTGAGTGCGTGTGGGAGGTAGGTGCCAATGCTGGCACCGAGAAGCCACTGTGATCACTAGCCTACAGCACGCGAAGGGTTAGTAACGGGTTCTGTCAATGCTCCATTCTATACGCATAGTACATTAAAAAATTGGTACCATACCCCTCTGTAGAGCCCATCGCAATATACTTTCATGAGGTTCTTAATGGAAAGGAATCGTGAAACTAACAATGCACCCTGTCTTTACAACATTTGAGCTCCACATTTCATAATATTCTATTCTTAGAAGAAAGCGTACTGTGTGTTTAGTCACTCTACCAATCATAGTACCCTGACCATTAGGCAGCAATGCGGAAAAGCCACCACTTCTGTTTTTTCTCCAGAAACAAATTCCGGCAGCTAGCTTTTACATTTAATTCGTACTCTTGCTATTTCCTTCATCAAATATACAAGAATACGTCTTTAAAAAGGGCTTGCTATAAAGCCATCGCCCGAACGAACGACAATATTTTGTAGGCCAGCGGTGGCTTCAGGCCAATATATATTCAAGATCCATGAAATGCCAAATTAAAAATTGTATGTGCCAGCTTTGTTGCCGACAAGGTTCGTAAAGCAGGGTTGTAATTTATCAGTCGTAGTTTTTTGTTGATGTGTTACTTCTTTATAATCTTGCCTAACGAGTCGAATATTCTGCAGAACCATTCTGTTACGTCTGGGCTTACACCACCACGAAACGCTGTCCGAGGCTTCGTAGTTAGGGGTTGTTATTACCTGAAAATTCACAATTTTGTCACTACTTTACTTAATGGTATAATAATAAACCAGCATGCAAGTATCTCTTGTTTTTGAAGAACTTTCACGTAGGCGAAAAAAATCAGTTGTTGACAAAATGATACCTCATGAAACACCATTGTCCTTAACGTCTCACTTCTTTGCCTTTTTTTAAATCAGCTTTTTCTTACTTCTTGCTCTCTTTTTAAAAAGTGCCTTGCAAGTAGTACTGTTCTACACGTCGCATAACTGTCGCTATCTACCGAATGCCCCAATAAGCACTCCCACTATCACTAAATGTTTGCAGTTGGCATTTTCCACCCGCAACAATACGATTTCTGCTCGAGGAGCATTTGGTGAATAATGGGTTTTTGTTGAGGCTTTTCAGTGTATCTTTTTATTCGATTGTTTTTTTTTTCTTTATTATTAAGAGACGCGAGCGCCCTACGGGTTGCCGCATTTGTGCCTGTTTATAAGCGTGCGCTGTTGCACCATCATTATCATAAAAAAAAAATGCAGCGTCAACCGGGAATAAACATTTTGTTCTGAAGTTTTGCGAAAATCGCATTCATTAGACTAATTGGTTCACCATTTCGCTCATCAAAACGCATTCTCTGGCTTATTTTCCAGGCGTCCTTTGACAAAGTAATGCATTAAGAATGCTGTTAGGGGCAATCAAAGAGAAATGATAGCGTTTAGAAAGAGTAAAAGGAAACAATTCGCGGATCGTTAATAGCACTTTTTTAAAATGGTTTTCGATTACCTGTAATACTCGTCGAGCAATAACATTGGTGCTGAAAAGAAAAAAAAAGCGAGTGCTAGAAATGCGCTCTTTGACCAGTAAAAAGCTAAGCAAAAGAGATTTGGTGACTGTGTGATGGCTCACACAAATTTTTATATCGCAAGTACTTGCGTTTCAGACAGACACTGTAAGCGCATCGGGATGACTTCGCAGCGTAATATTTTTACGAGTACTTTTCGGGGGAGTTATTAATAGAAAAAATACGCCGAGCCATACGCATACAGAAAAAAGAATAAAATGTCCTTTTCAAGAGATGATAAAAATGTGAAAGACAACAAAATAAACAATAGGTGATCTTTAAGCCTCTCCTTTAAGGGTTTAGCGTGATAGCAGTGCAGTATCTTGTTCAAGTACACACTTCATACACCGAGTGCACGAAATGTTCTCAAAGTTGCTATGCACCCACTACGTGGGCTTAAGGGGTTACACGCTGCTATAGTGTACCTTCTGTAGTGGGTCACCAACTTTAAATCATGAATTCATCATAATAATCACATGTCCTGACGCCCATCGGTAATAGATGGTTGTACCAGACAATATTAATGCAATACTTCATGTTGTGTTGTGAAGCATGTATGCATTACGCTCTATGAAGTGACTGCTTGGGCGTGTTGGGTCGATATAATGGAAAGAAGCAGTGCAAAAAACAGAAACTAGACTGGACGGACCATACAGCGCTTTGTATGTGTCCTTTTTATTTAGTTTTTTTCATGCTGTATCCTTGCAATATACGCAGGACACGTGCGTTTATAAAAACGAGTTACTTTCTCTGCGTTTCGAACCAGAGAAAGCCATTTTTCACTGGAATCACAAGCAGATGCGTGGATGTGTGGTATAAAACCCACATGCTGCGGAAACGACCCGGGTTCGATGCCCACTTGGACGCACAATTTTTTTATTTGAACCCTATTAAATTTTTTGGCCAAGCACAAGATGATTTTTCGCTCACAACCAACCACGCCTAGGCCGACACCGACGCCGGGATTTCTGCGAAGCCAGCTTAACTCATCGCGATGAAATTCGGCAGAACACACGTGTCTTGGGAATCGACGTAATGCGAAGCATGCGGGCGGAAAGCGATTGTGTAGTATTTTCTTACTGAGTGAAGCGTTACTTAGTATCGCTAAATATATGTACGAATTCACCCACATACACATGTTAAACAGCCGCATAAGCTTTCTATAACCAGTTGTTAACAATTGCGTAACGACGACAACAGCAACAAGGTTATTAGCAACACCAGAAGCTGTTAACTGATATGAAGTGCTCATGAGGATGGTACCACTGAACGCTGCTACTTAAACGCACAACACTTCATGAGATGGCGCTTACGTACAATTGTCGTTAACCAGATGTGACGGCAGTATCATACCTTTTCATATATGAAATAAAATAAAAGTTAAATAAATGTTAAATAAATGAGTTTTATAAAATGTTCATATATGTCATAAAATCGGACAGCCTGCTCTGCAAGCGCTAATTGACGTTTCATGAACAGTATGGACTATTCGAAATGTAGTTTTGAGGTATGGTGGCGTTCTGTCGTAGCACACTTGACTGCCACGCAAAATGGTGGGGTTTGTTTTTTCTTGGAGCCCGGACATTTATTCCTGCATTCGCGCCGTTAAAGCTGCAAGTGGCACCTTCTCCTTAACACTCTCGCGTTAAAATTACCCATGCATGTTTTCGCTGTTCCTGGGAGCATAAAAAACTGTGAATAACATGGGGTACAAACTCGCATACCTGTGGCACATGACAACAGGTAGGTATGTGCCCAGTGCTTGACGGTAAAAATTTGACGATGTACACAACAAGATTGTGACATTTGAAATGCGAAGCATTTCCTTGCGAGCTTCAGCGCCTTTGAGCGTATCTATCTTGCCGCTTACCTTTGGGTGCTTTCGTAGTGATTCCCTTAACTTGGCGTGAACCAAAATGATCATGGGGGGTAAGATGATTGACGATTATGACGCGCTGGTCAAGACATAAATAATGTTACTATAACGTCACCTACGTCGTCAAACACTTCCTCCAGACGGTGGCACATACCCATGTACGGGTATGTGCCGCCGTTATGCACGTAAGTGCCACAGGTGACGTACAGTTAGTATCTACCCAAGAACGGCGAGAACACACATGGGTAATTGTAACGTTTGAGCGTTAAGTGATACCCGACATTGGTAGCATCGACCCAATGGAGGCATAGATTAAATGTCAGTGTAAAGAAAAACCTGACATCGGGAGCGTCGACCCGACGATTGCAAAAATTAAATGTCAGGGGCCCAGCTGGAATCAAACCCAAGAATTCTTCGGGGTAATGAAGCATTTTACCACAGAGCTGCGCCAGGTCTCAGATCTACTTTTCAAATAGAAGCTAATCTTTGTGAAATTTCAATAGTGGTTGCAGTGCTGCCTACTCAATTTTATAAACAGTACATATCTACTCCTTCGATACAGCCGTCACGTCGGGTTAACGTCAATTGCGGTTAGGGGCCATGCGCTGAAGTCGATTTATGTTGCAGTGTCCAGGGCCCCCATCTTGGCGATCATCAGCGGTTCATATCAGCTTCTTGTGTTTGTAACGCGCATGTTCCAGTTGACATCATCTTGCAAGGGCGAACAACTGGTTATATAAACATTTGCAACTCTTCAACAGATGCCTGTGGGTGCAATATTCGTATTTTTAGTGTGCGTCATTTCGTGAGGTGTCGCTCAATAACAAAAATTGTAACACAGTCAGCTTCCCTCTGCATGCTTCGCATAACGTAGATTCGTAGGTACGTGAAATCTGCCGAATTTTTTCTTATTCTGATCAGCAAGCCAAAATGAAAAAAGCGGGGCATATAGAAACATAAAAGAGGGCATAAAAGCCTTGACAACCCTCAGCAATCACGTAATTACGTGCGTTGCGATCTTAAAATCTCAGCAACTGGGATAGTGATGAGTATGATCCAACTAGTCCGATTTGCTACTTTACTTGAGATAGCTCCTAATCGTCTTCTCAGGTGAATGCTGTACGTTTAGAGGCTAGAAGTGTGACTGGCCTGCAAATGGTCGCTTAGGTGCTCGAACACGGTAGCAAAGGCACACTTTTACAACCTGCACAAGGGACTCTGACTGAGGACGAGTTTGATGGTTTCTACCTAACTGCAGTGGCCACAGCAGACATTGTCTGCCATTATGATGAGGTGTTTCCGGCTAAGGTGTTTGCAAATACCACTCCATAAAATAGCCGGCAGATAACAGTTGTCGCTATATGAGACCGGTCATAAATAGAGTGTGTTTTGCATTGTGCCTTACGACCATTACTTATTTCTCACCGATGTTGCTAATTTATATATACACAGGCATGTAAACATAAAGTCTCTGAGACGATGCACTATTTCATTTTGCACCAATAAGTAGGTTCTCTTGCAAGTCTCCCAAATTTACCACTATTGCAACCTTATCAGCACAATTCTCGATATAACAGCACAATGGGGACACTGCATCATAAACGAATGAATGGGTGGAGATTCCTTACATGATAAATTATACAACACACCACGACAACGTTCAAATACCACCATATCTGCTTATTTTTTTCTTCCGCCCCAAACTGCCTTAACTTCTAGATTTCATTTGTGGCTCACGAAGGCTGAGATGAAAGTATAAAAAGCGGCCAAGATCTTTACCTGTCTAACATCAATGTCGGCAACCGATGAGGACGCATGTTCTGTAAAGACAATGGTTATATGCCAGTGATGGGCACCAACATTTTCTGCAGATTGTTCGTTTGCATGTCGAACCTGTGGTTAAACAATTCATCACCACTTCTGCTGGTCTCTGACAACTTATCTTATTATTTGCTTCTATCTGCTGTTAAAGCCAGTGGCACATCAAAGCTTGAAATAAGGTTCTTATAAATCACACATGAAGATAAAACAAAATGATGAACCCTGCAGGGGTCCCAGCGGTACGTTGGTGGAAGCAGGGACATTGCCTTCGTACCACGCTGGGTATATACCTGGGAATACGCTGCCCGCAAGCGCTGATTGGACCACCCACACACACTACATAAATATATTAGAGCCACGTGTATGCACAACATTGGGCGAATATGTAGAGTTCGCCCGTAATTTGGTCCAGCTTGTCCCTCTGTGTTTTATTTGTCGACCTGATTACGACCAGGTGCCCAGAGAGTTTTGGTGGAGGGTGCGGTGAAGAGCTGCCGCGGCCCATAGGAATCTATGGCCTACTTTTTTCGATTTAGTGGTCAGAGAGGACGGCTCCATCGCAGCAGCTGCATGGGGGCGTGTTTGTGTGCTCGCGTGCGTGTGTATTCTGAAGCCAATGTTTCCTAGAATCTTCGTGAGCGTTAAAGGACGAATTGGGGCCCGGTCACGTTTTGCCTATACCTCGCTCTCCAGAACACCTATTTAGTCACGGTATGTAGGAGGAGATCGTGCAGCTTAGGAGTGGGGTTGCAGCTGCCCAAGTAAAGTAGCAACCGAACACAAAAAAGACAGTAAAGCTCGTACTAGCCTGGCGAGAGATTGCCTCATCATCTTATCCTTGTATACTTTTCTCGCCGCGATTCCTTTGCCTTCTTGTCTCTCTACAAACTAACGTGCACATCTTCACGAGATGGGTCAGGAAAGATGAAAAGTAAGTGAGACAGATTGAAACGACGTGAGCCTACTTCGCCTTTTTGTTCTCTTATTTAAGATTTATGTGAGCCCGTTACCTCCGGCCTCTCATACCCTGTCCTGCATGAAGGAAGGTCAAACGTCGAAAGTGCGCTTCAAGGCTACGACCGCTCTGACGCCACACTATTGCAGCATGTATACCAGGCAGCATGACTGTAGGCTAACTACATCAAAGCAGTGAAAGAAAACAATACTTCTTAGTCGCTGACGCCATAGCCTTTGCTTGCTCCAGTTCAGTTAGTGATTGCACGCGCTCGCCTTGCCAAGTTGCTTACTTAACCTTGCCCTGCAGGAACTGAAGAGGCTGAGAGAATTGAACGAACGAAAAGGAAGTGGTACTGGTACGTTTGGCTCGGTTTATAAAACGTACCCTGTGTATAAAACGTCAGCTAGTTCACAGGGCGTGGTACATTGATACTCGTTCAACTTGGTAATACGCTCGCTCCCCCTTGATGAGAGAGAGTGAAGAAGTTAAGCACGGCGCGCAGTGCACGAAAAAAAATAAGGCATGGTTCATGAAATGACCATGGCGGGAAACTCGCTTGGAGAGAGACATTGTCGTGTTTATATCGAGAAATTTTTACCTGTGTTAGTATAGTGTTTTGTGCACATTATTTTATTTCCCATGCTCTGAAGAAAACCTTTGGTGCATAATAAAAAAGTGCGCGGCTTACACTAATGACGCAGGGCTGCAACAAAAATTGGAGGGATAGCTAATTTCTGTTAGCAATGCTGAGATTTCGCTATAGTCGCTCAGCTTTTCCTAGTAGCACTAAGTATGGCTAAACTTGATTGCAGGCAATTTCATCATTTCTATCTATCTATCTATCTATCTATCTATCTATCTATCTATCTATCTATCTATGTATCTATCTATCTATCTATCTATCTATGTATCTATCTATCTATCTATCTATCTATCTATCTATCTATCTATCTATCTATCTATCTATCTATCTATCTATCTATCTATCTATCTATCTATCTATCTATCTGTCTGTCTGTCTGTCTGTCTGTCTGTCTGTCTGTCTGTCTGTCTGTCTGTCTGTCTGTCTGTCTGTCTGTCTGTCTGTCTATCTATCTATCTATCTATCTATCTATCTATCTATCTATCTATCTATCTATCTATCTATCTATCTATCTATCTATCTATCTATCTATCTATCTATCTATCTATCTATCTATCTATCTGTCTGTCTGTCTGTCTGTCTGTCTGTCTGTCTATCTATCTATCTATCTATCTATCTATCTATCTATCTATCTATCTATCTATCTATCTATCTATCTATCTATCTATCTATCTATCTATCTATCTATCTGTCTATCTATCTATCTATCTATCTATCTATCTATCTATCTATCTATCTATCTATCTATCTATCTATCTGTCTGTCTGTCTGTCTGTCTGTCTGTCTGTCTGTCTGTCTGTCTGTCTGTCTGTCTATCTATCTATCTATCTATCTATCTATCTATCTATCTATCTATCTATCTATCTATCTATCTATCTATCTGTCTGTCTGTCTGTCTGTCTGTCTGTCGCCAAGAGGGGCGGAGTGGCCGTGCAACCGGAAGTGAATTCAGGCAACGTCTCCAGAGTCTGTAGTTTTATTCCCGTGTGAGATATCTATCTATATATCTATCTATCTATCTAGAGATAGATATCTATATATCGGAAGAGGAACAGCAGAAAGAGTGACGCATGGGATGCTACCACATGCCATTCAAATGAAGTAACAGTGATAGCATTCATTTCCCCTTAATAAGTGTAGCACTCTACCGGTTTATCTGTACGAGCAGAACGCCGAAGTTGGGTTGCGACATTTGCGACTGCGGGCGTTGTTGCGGACTCCGGTACACTCTCCTCTGTGCGCCTTGGGTCTTCTTGTCTTTCAGCGGAAGAGGTCTTGGACGTGTCGGTGGAACCCTTGCGTACTTGGTCGATGTGCCTGCGAACCATACAGTCTTCCATCTGAACCACCATCAGCCCAGTATCCGTGGTAGACTTGACTTTACCAGGTGTCCACTTGTCTCCGACTCCGTAGTTCCGGACGTGGACTGTATCGCCTGGGGCGAAACTCCAGGTAGTGTCATCAGTGCATTTCGGCCGATGAGCTGCCCGGTTCCTGGGTGGAAAACACATGTCTAGTCTTGTCCTCAACTTGTATCCCAAAAGCAATTCTGATGAAGACAACCCAGAAGCCTGTGGCACGTTCCGGTACTTGCATAAAATTCTGTGATGCACTTCAGTAATTTCTTTTAAATCATCGTTTACCTTTCTAACAGCGCGCTCTGCCAGTCCATCACTCTGGGGATGATAAGCCGGCATGCGAATGTGAGGGATACTGTTGCATATCGTAAAACGGGCAAAGTTTGACGAGGTAGACGGCATGTCACTATCCGAGACATCAGTATGTGGCAGTCTGAACCTGCTAAAAAAGGTTCTTAGGGCATCCACATTGTTCTTAGCAGTGACTTGGCGCGTCGGTATTGCCTCTATTTATTTGCTGTGAGACTCCATAGAAATTAGAAGCAGGGTCCCACAAAATCTATATGCAGTCGAGGCCATTTCTCGTTCGTACCGGGTCACCTAAAAGGCTCTCGTGTCGGTGGCATGGGTAATGCTTGTACACAGCTGCGACATTGACTCCCGACCCACTGAATAGCTTGGTCAAGACATGGCCAACAGAGACTAGACCTCGCGACAGTCTTCATGGTTGAAACTGCATGGCGTGCCTCGTGTAATAACTGTATCAATCTCTCACGAGCACCTTTGGGAAGTACTACTCGATGGCCCCAGAACACTAAATCGGCTTGCACGGACAATAAAAGTCAACATTTGTAGCATTAGAAATCCGGACAGTGCTAAGCTTCCCACAGGACGTGGCACCGGCCAACCTTCAATAACATACCGGCAGACCCTTCATAGCATTTCATCTCTTGCTGTCAGTGCTTCCAACTCCTGGCGTCACACCGCAGGATGATCCCATTGGTCAATAGAGGGTACCATGTCCTCGCATTCTTCCATGTCCTCGCATGCTCTGGCGCCTGCAAACATAGTGGCAAACGGCTCAGTGCATTGGAGTTGAGCATCAGTTTACCGCGTTTAAACAGCAGTTTATACTTGTAAGCTCCTAGCAACAGAGCTCGTCGTTGAATTCTGGCAGCGGCCATAGCAGGGGTCTGGCGATCTGCCTCTAAAAGGCCTAGCAACGGGCAATGACCCGTGACGAGCGTGAATTCGTGCCTTAGGAGATAATCTTGGAACCGAGTAACGCCGTACAGCAGTGCTAGGGCCTCACGTTCAATCTGGGAGTACTTCTTTTCTGCTACGGTCAATGTCCAAGATCTAAATACCATCAGCGTGTTCTCGCCATTTATGTCATGAAAAAGCACCACTATGATGCCATGCGGGGAAGCATCAACTTCCAAGAGTTGCTCCCTCTTTCGATCAAAATGTGTTAAGACCGGTGCAGCGCACAGAACGTTTCTGGCCTCTTCGAAAGCTCGTTCGTCGTTCTTGCCCCAAACACATTTTGCTCATTTTTCTAGAAGCCAATACAAGGGCTCGAGCAACGTAGACTGATTCGGAAAAAACTAGTTGCAAACTGAGAAAATACCAAGAATTGACCGCAATTCCGTGACGTAGCGTGAGGCCGGAGGAAGCATTATCGCGTTAACATTTTTTTCCAGTGGATGTAATCCTTTTCCGTCAATACGGTGACCAAGATAGGTTGCTGATGACTCCGAAAATCTACATTTGTCGGCGTGAAGTTTGATGTCATGCTCTGTGAAACGACGTTGCGCCACCTTAACGGTAGCCCTCGGGTCCCCTGTGGTGTATGGAGCACATCTTGATACGCTTGGGTACCTGAAAAACCTTTTAGGACCTCCTCAATTGCGCTGAAGTATGGCGGGTGCCGAGGTTATGCCGAAGAGTAAGCGGTTTAAGAAAAATAGTCCTTTGTGTGTGCTAATGACCGCAAGCTTTTTGCGAGATTTGATTCTAATCGCCTCGTTCGTCTCGGATGCTGAACTTCTATACCCCGCAGAGATGAAATTGAGACTAGTCTGTCTAGTTCTTTAAACACCTTGTCGTAAAGTGTAATGAAACCTTTCTGGGCTCACAAATCTCAGGGTTGGCTCCATCTTGCACGTGTAGACGGGCAGGTGGGCCTTTCAGAAGTCAAGTTCCGTCGGTGAGCAGCTCAGCGTAGCGCTCCCTTAGTGTTTGGATGGCGACGTTGGTGTGCTCTCTTCTTTTACATGTAACGCAGAGTTGCCTTCTTCCCGCCATTTCTGCAAAGGATCCCACCGACAAAGGCTAGGGCCGTCACTATTCAGAACAGTTAGACTACAGTATACTGTAGAAGATTGGAAAGAAACGTTCATCGTGAGCACTCCCAGCACTTGCAGCTTCCCGAGATAACACGACAGTTTCATCTGGGTTTCCTGTAGCTGCGGCAACTGTTGACGGTACGTTCGATAAACTGCCCTGGGAATTACACAGACTGGCGATCCTGTGTCAATATTCATGATTAAACCGTTGCCTCCCCAATTGAAACATTTCCTGGTAGGCAGAACCACGGCTGGAGTGGTAGTCAACAACCAAATCTGCGATGCATTACTGTCGCTATTTTCAGTATCGTCCTTCGCATGCGCAGTTACTGATAGCCCTCTACCGGTATATGGGGGTATAGGGAGTGCACATTTTTGATAAGTGAACTTGCCGCCTACACTTGATACACCGCAGTTTTTAGCCTGCACGCAGACATTTTGTGCCCATAACTGCCACAACATTTGCACGGTGCTTGTGATGGTAATGGTTTCTTTTTCTTTGAGCCTAGTTCACTATGCTGTGATAGTTGTAGCACATTTTCTTACTCTTTATCGGCAGAAATGTCTTGGTAGTCTAGCTCTGTGGTTTCTGTGGCAATAGTGAGGGCCTCAGCGTCAGCCAACGACAGAATTGGCCTTTGGCAAGTTTAATGCCTGGAAAGGAATCACGGTAATATGAGTAATAAATCGTTTTAGCGTTTCTGAATGTGAATTGCGTAAAGAGTGGGGCGTCCAGTGCTGAAACCCACTAGCAAAAATGTTCTTAATCACCTATTAACTGGATTCGTGCAGAACAAAACAAGCTCGATACCCTCATACGAAAGGTCTACAAGCAAGCCCTTGGCCTCCTGCACTACACCAGCACTCAGCTTTTCAATCAACTGGGAGTTCACAACACCCTCTCCCAACTCATCAAAGCCCAACAACGCAGTCAGCTAGAACGGCTCACACTCACTGAAACGCGACGTTCTATTTTCTCCACGCTTGGCTTCGTGTATCATGAGCAACAGGGCCCCAAACAATCAGTTCCGCATAACATCCGCAGCTGGATCCACGTGGATCCCATCCCTAGAAACATGCATCTTAGGCCGGCGCCAAGCTCGTGCTAGAGCCATCACAAAAGCCCTTGCCCACGAACCTGGCGCCACATTAGTTGACGCAGCTCAGTATTGTCAAGGCACACGTTATGTAGCTGTCACCACACGAAATGGAGTCCTACGACATGCAACCAGCGTCCCTACTTCCCCTGCCGAGACGGTTGAAGAGGTGGCCATTGCCGTAGCCACTCTAGATCGCACCTGTGACACCATCGTATGCGACTCTCGCTCAGCCGTCACCAACTACAGCAAAAGCTGCATTTCTCCTCAAGCACTTCGCATCATCTGCCAGGCACCACACTCCGAAGAAAACATGATCACCCTGATATGGATCACCGCTCACGCGGGCCCAGTCTACCCACGCCTTCCCAACCTCAACGAGGTCACCCACTCCCTTGCGCGAAGCCTTGTCAACCACGCTGGAGCTACTAGAGACGAGATGTACACCAGGAACAACCTCACTACCTACATTGATTAGGTTAAGAAATTTTACCTCAGACGCCGAGCCTTTCCACCACCTCAAACCAAGCTTAACCGGGCACAGGCCACCACGTTACGTCTACTTCAAACAAACACGTATCCCTCACCTACCCGGTTTCACCTCATATTCCCGGTCGTGTACACAACCTCCCACTGCCGGTGATGCGGCACTCGTCCGGCTACGCTTCCGCACATGCTGTGGCTTTGCCAGGCACAGTACAGACACACTAACGCCACGACCCTTTCGTCGAAGCTCCATGAGGCTCTGTGGAGCCCCCCTCTTTACGACCAAACCTGGGCGACCCAGCACGCCCGTGAGGCAGTGTCGAGGCAAGCCCTTGACGTCCCCTCATGGGGGGCTTAGGCCCGGCCACCTAAACCTGCTGGTTTCTTATACTAAAGTTTATATCTCCTCCTCCTTCTCCTATTAACTGCGGCGCACACCCACTTCAGACAAACTTCTTTATCGCCGTCGGTCACCCCATCAAAAAATTGCACAAATTTTAAAATATGTTTGTCGGAGATAGCACTCCTCTCCAAAGAATCACGAAGGATAGCGTAGTGAATGCTGGCCTTCTACCAAAAATTTCTGATTATTTATGTCGTAGGGGGTACCCAGCAGTGTGCTTGTAGCATCCCAAAGAGTGTTTAGAAAATGTTCTGAAAGGCCGCTCATCTAGCTTTCGTGCCAGCCTGGCATTTATTTTGTTATTTTGAATGACCACACAAAACATGCAATGGTTGATTGATATGTGGGGTTTAACGTCCAAAAACCACCAAATGTGATTCGGACAGACACCGTAGTGGAAGGCGCCCGAAACTTCAACCACAAGGGTTTCTTTAACGTGCACCCAAATCTGAGCACACATGCCTAAAGCACTTTCGCCTTCATCGAAAATGCAGCCGCCGCAGATTCGATCTAGCGACTTGCGGGTCAGCAGCCGCGTACCTTAACCACTAGGATACCACGGAGGGGCCTATGCCGAACGCTATACACGCAAAAAAATAAGACAGTCATTCGAATGACCACAAGATTTTAGAGTAAGACAACATAAAACATTTTTGATATGTGTACCAAACTGTTCAAGCGCATATACATGTAATTTACGTTGCCGTGATAGCTGTACATCTATTTTGATCTCGGGGTATATCGAATGTCACTAATCTCGTACTTCAGAAGGCTATCACCGGGCAGATTCTGAAGGCCAACGTATTGGCTCCCCGGAACGCACCATGACAGCATGAACAATTAAGGTTAGGTCCCTTTCGTGCGTCAGCGAATGCTGGTTGTGTTAGAAAGACCGATTCTGAGCCAAGAGAACTCGCACATGAGCACAACACCACCTGCTGCTAGATGGTTGTTAACCCTAAATGCGGCCTATGTGGGAGACACGCTAGCGCGATGATGAGCAAATGACCTTATACAGGGGGTGATGGCACCTCTACAACTTACAGCTGCAGGTTTTTCTAGATTATTTGTCAGTGTAACGGCATTAAAATTCATCGAAGAACATAACCAGGTCCTACTCTCTTGTTTTAGGTAAAGCTTTCATTGAATATGGGCACTTTAACTAGAACGGTATAATCTCTTATACGCCACCACAAGGCCACATAGGCACAATGGTTGTTCAGAGTCCAAACAAGATCAGGAAACTGTTCAATTGCAGAAACCTTTTCTTATTTACGTACGGGATCAAAATGAAGAAGATGCAGTGAGGAGACGAATATAAATATCATCTATGAAAAGTTGAGCAATAATTTTGTTTATGTTCTCTTGGTGAAAAATTGTGATCTTTGTTCGATCAACATGCGTTTTTTCTATGTGGTTTTGGCAGCAGGAGAAAGAACCAGAACGTTTCATAGTCCGAGGGATAGAACCACCACCACCACCACCACCACCACCACCACCACCGCCACTGCCGCTGACGACGACGACGACAACAACAACAATTGTTGGTCTTTTACCTGCAAAAAAAATCGTGATTTGTTCAAGCAAAATAAACCACTATTCAGAAGCAGTGCCAACCAACATTTGAATATCTAAATTCTTGCTTCGTAGGTCGCCCAGCTGGTTAGGCGTAACCGTTCTCGAGGCCGCAAACGTAACTTGATAGCAATTCATCAAGGAAATGCGTAACTAAAGAAAATAAATTGGGCAGAGAAAGAGAGAGAGAGAGCTCTGTATTGAAAAGCAGAGAATTTAGCCGACGTGTGTATATCGCTGAATTGATGCTCTGCGTGGGGAATGCGATTTGGGAATAAAAGACAAGAAGAGAGAGAGAAAAAACATTCAAAATTTATATTGGAACAAAAAAAAATTTAATATACAGACATTTATTTTTGTCTCTTGGGCGGGGGCGTGTGCTGACAGAGTGACTTATTACGAGTTTTCAAGGTGCACTACAGATTGTCTTGCTGACCGATATTGTCTAAATACGTGAATAAAAGTGACATCGCATGCCTCTGTTGCGTGAACTTGGGGAAAGGACCCAATACACAGTCAACTGACAAAGTTCTTTGGGTTAACAGATGCATGCAGTGTTCATAGAGCGCACGCTCATCGGCATACGCAAGGCACTCAAACAAGATATGTTCTACACTTTCTATGGAGCCACAGTTATTGCAGTATGGACTTCCTACTTGACCGAAGCGGTATATCATAAGTTGTTTCCATAAGCACTGTTCAGCCGGAGACGATGATAGAGAGTTTCCAGGTGTCAAGAGATTTGGGATGAGAGTCTAGTTCCTAGATGTGGGTTGATGGAGTGGAGGAAAGCACAATAATGCGTCGAGAGGTTCCAGATCCTCTTATTTTCTTCGTAAGCAAGCCTTTTAGCCAGCTGGGAAGCATCTGATTTAGTGAAATAAGTTCGCCTGTGGTACGCAGTACAGAAAATGTTTCTATGTAAGACATGGTGAAAATCAGTGCGCAATATTTCTTGAATGCAGATTACATCTAGCGGGAGACATCCTGCTTGCGCTACAGTTTCCGAGGCTGATGAGCTCTTCAAAAGGCCTAGACAGATCCGTAGGCAATTGTTTCGTGCGGCTTCTTAAGTTCTCTTGTTTGCTGGGGATAATCTGTGAAGCACTGGTTTACAACTCAAGGCTCCTTCGTTATACGCTTTCTCAAGCAGGACCACTGATTGGCACTTACAACCTCATCATGTTCCCGCCATAAACTTCAAGAGTTGTGATGCTGCAGCTATTCTCACTGGAAGTTTCTTCACCTGAGAAGACCAGGAATGACTTCTGTCGATCACTATTCCAAGAAATCGCTGAGAACATACGCAGGTCAGTAGTCAGCCACCGAAGAGGAATCGTTATTTGGTCATTTTCTTTCTCGTGAAAGTGATGGATGCCATCTTTTCTGAAGAAAAGTGCCTATCTTGGGGAGCCAAATACGTGAAGGGGTTCCGTAAAGCTATTTGAAGGTGTTGTTTGGTAACAAAACGTGAATTTGAAGCACTCCAGATGCAGACATCGTCGGTGTAAATTGTCATGTGCACTCCTCGTGGCAGTAACTTCATTACATATATCAGGGTGATATTGAAAAGAAGTGGACTGTATACTGCACCCTAGGGTACGCCCTTCAATATTGCGTAAACCTGTGGGACCGTTTGGAGTGCACATATATATCTTGAGAACTTACAGGCTGATAATTTTGCTATGAAGTTAGAAAGGCAATTAAAAACGTAATGAAGCCTTTGCGGCAAAGCTGTGACCCTTTCTCCTTTAGGAAAGCTTATTGTTGAGGAGTTGATGCAAAAAGATGGTATATAGTCGAATGTGTTTTGTTCATTTTCCAGCGTTAGCCGTGCCGTGCTCTGCTGAGCTGCTGCCTATTTTTTGGTGTAGTGCTCTCTCTAAATGGTTTCATTTTTTTATTCTGAACACATAGTAGCAAAAAAATGGCTGGTGTCTTGATAGCTTTCTCCCAGCACCTAATTAGCCACACAATGTTTCCGACAGTGCCACAATATTAAAGAAATTGACCAATAAAACAAAAGAACCTCTTTGCTTTGGCTAACCTTCACCCCATGCATGCTTCATTTCCCCTTAACAAAAGAAGCAACAATCTTATTTTGTTTCTTTTCATCCGTCCAATGTACGCCATTAAAAATGAGGCTCTGACATGTTTGTTTAGTCCGATTACTTTCCCCGCTTTTCTGTGCGCGGTATCGCCAAGAAGCGTACGAAAAACTGATAGCTATAAATATAACTTCAATCAATATCCAAGTGGACGGGAAAAAGAGTGTCGTCATATAGCTTAGCCCATATATATTGCGAAAAAAAGGCTTCGTGAAATTGAGAATTTTCGTTGTTTCGGTCTCCAATGCGGCGACCATTCCGCAATCTGCCACCACGAAAAAGAACGTCCCTCCGACACGCAGGCACCCTCCTGTGCAAATTCGAAGGAAACATTAGGTCAAAACACCATCTATAACTTGTTAGTGATGCCTCCACCACTGCCTGTATAGACGCTACTGAGAAACAGCGAGAACGCAATTAAAAAACTCGGTCATGATATTTCGCGCACTCCTTGCCTTTTTTGATTCGGTTTGTTTACAGGAAAGCGATTTCGATCAAACGCAGAAAAAAACTTTCTCGGCCTGGTGACTATCTAGCAAAAGCAGCAAAGCCCACAAGTACAGTATACTATGCGCATAGGAACAGCGTCGAGCGAATCAGTTTTCAATGGAAATTTCTTTTAAATGAGCTACAAACAAGAACAGTGTAACGATGGCTGCACGAAAAGCGGACGAATCACAGCAGTATTGCACTTAAGGCGTTCAATGCTGTGCTTGTTAACTGCTCAGTGGCGCTCGCTGATGGCGTGTCGCTGCTACTAACTGTGAATTCATATTTTTTTGCCCTGCCGACAAAACAAGAAAAACAAAAAACGAGCGACCAAATAAATTTAACCGCAACATCTAGTTCAATGATTGCCCAAGCTATTGAGAATGATGAAACGTTTATTTGCGACGACACGTACAGTGTGACTGCCTGGAAAATAGCGTACAACGGCAATCTTACAATATTTTTCTAATGCACTCAACTAGTTAGTTGAACAGCCTATGTCACAGTAAAAAATAATACGCCACAGTACAGACTCAACGTTGCAGCAGTCCGTGCAAAGGCTGTATATGGGGCATTTTGCGAAGTACTGCTTGTCCGAACGACCCTGATTGTAACGGGTTCCTGTGTGCGAGAGTGTGTGCGCGTTTTGTTCATATTTACTTTTCCCCCTCTGTCTCTTTCAACCACATATTCCCCAATCTCAGTGAGCTGTAACATACCAAATTACAGCATCTGATTAAGCTGCCTGTCCTCATCATTTATTTATTTTTCTCTTTGCGAGCTCGTTTGCGTTAAAGTGGCTCAAATGCTCGACACCATTTGAAGAGTGGGGTTAGTTGAGAATAACCTAAATATCACGCAGCCAGGCTATAATAGGAAGACTCCATTTCAGCCCGAACGAAGTGATGGGATAACGACAGTTGTGCCGTCATAACAATATTGTCACGCGTGCAATAATCCAGATGCCATGTTGGGCCCAACTTGTACAGATTAAAATTTCTGTAATTTTGGTGCGTTCCTGCATTCTAAGCCAGAATTTTGTTTCTCCCCAATATAGCCATATATATTTGAATATAATGTTTATGCAGACGTGCAGTCTCTTTTGCACTTAGGGGAAATCTTGAATGGCATGACAGGTGGTGCGGCCAGCGCTGTACTGGCGTGCCTCGATAGCAGATGATACAGTTAAACACTATGACCATATAAGTGTATCCACATGAACAAGCTACGTCCAATGCGCGATGGCAGGATGGCCGCACCGCGATTCGTACATTCCCAACTGTACAGACTCTAAATGTTCTTGACCAAGATAGTTTTGTTCTTTGTCCTCGTACGTATAACCCCAACTTTTACGACCACGCCACAGTTAATAGATGCGAAGCAGCTCTTATACTCATGTGTGTGACGTCATACGTACGTGCGTTAGTACGAACGCACCGCAACGCGTTTTCCTTGCCGCAGGTGTTGGATCGGTGCCAAGTAGGTCGCGCCGCAGCTGCGCGTTGACGTCATGCTCCCCTCGCAGTGTGCGCGGACGTCACTGTCTCCCTCGCCAGCCCTGTGGTCGCCGCAGCACCCGCAGCTGTCGCCTCGCCTGACCCGCGCCTAACGTACGCGTTGAAACATGTTTGTACATGTCACAAGACCTACGCTAGCCATCGCTTGTAGCGAGTTTTTCAGCGTTCACTTCAAGACGCGCGTTAGCGCAAATCAACTGGTGTCACTACCCTTGTGAAATGCGGCTGCTTCGCATTCCATCAGAGTTCTTTTTGGAAAGATGGTGTGATTTTTGTCTTGTACAATGAAACCTCGTTAATCATAATTTAACCCGATCCGAAAAATCGTCCATATTACCCAAGTGCTAAATTTACACCATTACTAAAAAAAGAGTAAAGAAATTACTACATCAACGCACTTTGATTTTTAAGAATGCGTAAGTCTGGTAAATATTTTCAATAGTAGCCGCGTGAAGGCCGCAATCATGGTTATTTGCCACTTGATTGCCAAAGTGAATGCTCGTATGCTATAAAGAAACGTGCCTCGAGCGAAAACCTTATTACGCAGCAAAACGCAGTTTTGGATGGCGGCCACGCCATTTTCTGATAGCGCACAAAAAATTCAATTTTCGTGCATTCGCGTCACACATTCGCTGCGCTTGCTGCTTGGCGTGCTTCGTGGATCATTTTAACTAAGCGTGTTCCGGCCAAATATGACTGAACTAACGAGAACTTTATCCCAATAAACAACGCATATTTGGCCGAGACTAGGGAGCTAGTAAAATTTTTCGATTTTCAGAAATAACCAGGGTCGATTAAAATGCATTTTGTGTAATATCGGACGTCGTCAGCTTCGTGTGAGCTAACGAACAAGCAGTACCATATTCACAAGTAGTCACAACCTTGCAAAGTGGTAATGAAATAATGATTTAAGAAAATTGAACAAAATGTGCACCGCCCATCACGTGTCTCACGCCTCATATGTTGGGGTTCGGAAGGAAAATTACGAAGCAGCAGATGCATCCAGAAGACATTCCCGCATCCAAAAGAAGTCCTCGAGAAAGATTTTGCGCGTATCAGCGGCTTTAATAGATTACAAGGAAAAAATGCTGAGTTATGATGCATTCATTTTAACCACGGATACAATATTCGTTCACGTGACGTGTTACGATAAAGAAAAGATGCAAAGGTTTGATATTTCCTGGGTACAGAAACCTTAACAAGTACGACCCCTTTTGAGTAGTTTCAATGTTATGCAGTATGAAAAAAAAGCAAGCTTTTCTTTCCAATCATTTCTTAATAAAAGGTGTTTTAGAGGAATTGAGTTCAGGGGAAGGAAGCTTTTTTAACGCAATAGCGTTATTAAAGTCGCTTTGCTGAAATTATGGTACGGTGTTGCGCCGTCTCTGGGTGAGATCGGAAAAGTAGCGTTGGTTGGGAGCAAAACTTCGAGCTAGATGCAACTACAAATAGGATCCGGAGCGCGTTTGGAGTCCTGATGTTTTTGCGGCATAGCTTAGATACCTACCTAGAAATGGAGGTGCGCTAGCGATTGCAAAAAAGAGTGTTTGTGTGGCTGCGCACGATGGCTGCCATACGTGGTAAAACACAGTGTCGTTAAAGTTCATGGAGCCAGGGTAAACTTCCTTTCAATTGATTGTACATCTTTTCTTGTACATTTATGGGGTAATCATGATTCATAGTCTGAACTTTACACATTGATTAGACTATAACGCATATTTATTAGCAATCACTCGGTGAAATTTGGGTCAGTTACGTTACAAGATTTATATTAAGCACTTTGTTCAATGAGCCCATTTTTAGGTGCTAGTAAGGAGAAACAAGAACCAACGAGAACTTCATGCATTATATGCTCAATAAGGTGGTGTGAATAATTTATTGGCTTCGAATATTTAGTTCATTATTATTATTATTATTATTATTATTATTATTATTAATGTTTGCATACACAGATACCCAAGGACACTGAAAAAAAAGGGAGAGAACAAGCTCGCAACTACCATCTGGAGGGGCACAACGCCTGCTCATTCTTTCGGGAGGAAGGAAGAAACAGAGGACACAAAGATTAGAGGGAAGAAAGAGAAAAGAAGATGAAGAATGAAAAAAATGATGAAGATTTCCACGAGTATGAGTAAAAAACATCATCATCTTCATCTTCATCATTATCATCAGCCCGACTACGCTCACTGCAGGACAAAGGCCTCTCCCATGTTCCACTAGTGAACCCGGTCCAGTGCTTGCTGCTGCCAATTTATACCCGCAAACTTATTAATCTCATCTGCCCACCTAACGTTCTGTCTCCCCCTAACCTGCTTTCCTTCTCTGGGTATCCAGTTAGTTACACCCTTAACGACCAGCGGTTATCCTGTCTACGCGCTACATGCTCGGCCCATGTCCATTTCTTCTTCTTGATTCCAGCTATTATATCCTTAACCCCAGTTTGTTCCTCAATCCACTCTGCTCTCTTCTTGTCTCTTAAGGTTACACTTACCATTTTTCTTTCCATTGCTTGCTGCATCATCCTCAATTTAAGCTGAACCCTCTTTGTAAATCTCCAGCTTTCGGCTCCGTAGCTAAGTACCGGCAAGATACAGCTGTTGTATACCTTTCTTTTGGGGGGATAGTGGCAATCGACCTGTCATAATTTGAGAGTGCTTGCCAAATGTGCTCCACCCCATTGTTATTCTTCTAGTTACTTCAATATTGTGGTTCGGCTTCGCGGTTATTACCTGCCCTAAGTAGACATAGTCTTTCACAACTTGAAGTACACTATTACCTATCACGTAGCGCTGCTCTCTTCCGAGGTTGTGGTACATTACTTTCGTTTTCTGCAGAATAATTTTAAGACCCAACTTTCTGCTCTCCTTGTCTAATTTCGTAATCATGAGTTTCAATTCGTCCCCTTAGTTACTCAGCAATGCAATTTCATCGGCGAAGTGCATGTTGCTAAGGTACTATCCATTAACTCTTATCCCTAACTGTTCCCATTCTAGGCCTCGGAAAACCTCCTGTAAGTACGCGGCAAATATCACTGGGGAGATTGTATGCCCCCATCTTACAGCTTTCTTGATTGGTATTCTGTTGCTTTCTTTATGAAGCACTAGGGGAGCAGTTGATCCTCTGTAGATTTATTCCAGGATGTTTATATATGCTTCATCGACATCCTGATTCCGCAGTGCGTGCATGACTGCTGATATTTCTACTGAATCAAATGCCTTCTCGTAATCAATGAAGGCTATGTATGGTGATTGGCTGTATTTTGAGCATTTCTCTATTACCTGATTGATAGTATGAATATGGTCGATTGTTGAGTAGCCTGTTCAAAATCGTGCTTGTTCCTTTGATTGATTGATACTTAAGGGCGACATCAATTGCTGCTGGCACAGACATCACCGACGATGAGGGGTGTAGTAGTTTAAACATGCGCCTGATATCGGTTGCAGGGCAGAAGAAAGCTGCAGAAGCGCTCAGGCCATCGCAGCGTACAGAAGCGTCCGTAAATACTTTTGTGTAGTCTTCGAAGTTTTCAAATAAGTGTGAATGGGCTAAGTGGTATAGTTCCGAAACAGGTTGGTCACACTCCTAGCGTATTTTTGCAATCGACAGATGGGTAGGGAAGGCACATGAGTTGTGCTCTATCAATGTTGGCAACTCGGTAGTTGTGCCGGACTGACCATTGTAGTCATTAAACCAAGCCACAATTTTACCCATCCGAGAAAGTGGGCGCTGTAACAGCCTGTTAAGAATTGTCTTGCCATGTGGGGCTCGGTTCAGATGCTCAATATGATGTAGTGCTCTCTGATCAGCTTGCAGACTTAGCGGCAACTGGCGTACTTCAGTCAGTTTTGGTATGGATTGTGCTTCATGAAGTAAGCCAAACAGTATTCGTAGGGCAACACAATGATCCCGTTCCAGCTGAGACATTAAAACAGGTGGTACATTCAAGACTGGCAAATCATACATCACGCAAGAGAGTACAGCTTATTGGTAAACCTGTAGTGCCGTCTTCTTATCAATGCCCTCACCCCTAGCAGTCAAGGCAGCTACATACTTGAACCGCGACAGTGATTTTCGCCTCACAGTTTCAACAGCAGGGCGACAAGAAAGGCGATCATCGATGATTACACCAAAGTAGCGATGTTTGTGTACCCACTGTATCGGTGTGCCTCCGAGGTAAAGCCTGCTAAGGCTTCTACGAGTGCGTTTCCTTAGATGATACGCGATCGCAGCTGACTTCGCAGGTGAAACCTGCAGGCGAACTTCCACCAAGTATTCTGAAGTTGCATTCAGAGCTCGCTACAATATACAACGAAGACGTTGACCATAGAGTGATGGACCACTGACCCAGACTGTGATGTCGTCAGCATAAATCACCATGCCTATAGGAGTGTCACATTCTTGCGGTAATCGACTTGGAAGTCCAGCAAGTACGCTGTTAAAGAGAAGCGGTGACAAGACGCTGCCTTGCGGGACGCCACATTTAACAACGCGAGGTTGACGCTGTACTTCTCCAATGCGCACTTTCATTCGGCGCTCAGATAGAAAACCACGAAGAAAATGTAACAGACGACCTGAAATTGCTCCATTCATCAGTGCACAAATAATCGCCTTCTGTGGCACCGAGTGAAACGCTTGCTGTATGTCAAGAAATAGAACATACGCTGAATGTTTGTTTGCTCGAGCAGATTCAAGCGTTGATAGAAGATCTGCTATGCTGTCGAGGGCTGAACAGTGGCGACGGAATCCGCTCATTACATCAGGGAAGAAAGTGAGCTCGTGTAATCTGGCGCCCAGACGAAACAGCACCATACGTTTCATCAGCCTCATAATATTAGAAGTTAGTGATTTTGGCCGGTATGACTTCAGGAGTTGTGCAGAGGAACGGGGCTTTAAAATTGGCTTCACCACAGACGATTTCCATTAGGCAGGAATCAGACTCGTTGGTCACACATTGTTGTATTCGTCCAGGATAGAATGATGGAAGACCTCATCAATGTTTCGCAAGGCTTGGTAGGTAACATCATCTTTACCTGGGGCAGTGCGACGATGACAGAGGCTGAGTGCATGACGCAGCTCGGCCAGGGTACATTCTGCCTCATCCACCTGGCATAGAGGTACATATAAAATTGTTACAAAGCGTTGACTGGTGCTGTTTTTTGACATTGTACAGGTGAAAATATTGGTAAAATCTTCCGCAAGAATTTTCGGAGACCGTCCAGTCGTGATGCACTATGCTGTAGTTGGGTTCTTGCAGACTTCAGGTGTTCAGAGAGCCTTCATTATGTGCCATACACTCCCAAAACCACTCGACATATGCAACGAGCTACACAATGTGGCCCAGCTTCTTCGACGAAATTGTTTTGCGTACCACCTAATGGCTGCATCTAAGCGGTTTTAAAGTGTCCACTCAGAGCTTCCTTTGGAAGGCTGTGCCCTCCTGTAAGCACGTCGTCATCAGATGAACGACTTGAAGAAACAATGCCGTGCAGCTCCCTCTACTACAGTATTTGCCGAAACGTCATTACAGCGTATGCATCCCATTTCATCCTTTCAAAGGTGCAACAGCACAGCGGTTGCATTCAAGGTTCATTGATTAGTTCCCACTGATGCTCCAGTACTGTTTATCGATGGTACAAGGCGATTACTCATGTTTTTCATTGCATTGCCACTGTACATAAGCTTCTGCAATGTTAACATTCAGATGTAAGCGTTATACCACCATGCATTCTGCTTGTAGAGTGCAAGAAATATGGGCGCACATATTTTTATTGCTCAACAAGCCTCAGCTGCAGCAGTGAATGACTGAGTCTACCTGCGCTTGTTCCGATTTTTATGAGGGGAAATAAACATTTTTGTTTACGGAAGCATAACCAGTACCTCGGTGAATAGTAATTCGAAAAGTCAATCACGTGGGCTGTGTTGGTAATTGTTAGCCTAGTTTTACGAAGCTAAGCACTCTGCTGGGTGAATAAACACACTGTGCGTAACTCAAATAAACAAGCCATTAAACAACGACAAGCTGTTGCACAACTGCTTAGCCGCCGGTAGATGGCACCGCGGGTCCATTGAAGCAACGCTATTTCAGCGCACCACAGTTTCAGTATACGCAAAGAAAAAAAATTGCTCGCAGCTTCCCTCGGGGGAACACTGAGGAGGATGCGGACCATATAATTGGTTAACGGGGTGTTAAAGTGCGACTTACTTGGGTCGATGGCTAAATTGGTTAACGTGGTTGTGAAATGGGGTGTTAAATTGCGACTTACTTGGGTCGATGGCTAAATTGGTTAACGTGGTTGTAGGAGGGGGTGTTAAATGAGTGAACACGTACACACGTATGCGAAAGGGCGGCGCTGGTCGAAGGGACGTCGATCATTGTGTTTGTGGATTCGTTGGAATTCATTTCACCGCGACCTTGGACGTCGACGCGCCGTACAAACCAACCGACGAGCGGCAACTGAGCGAGCGAGCGCCGACCTTGAGTATATATACAGCACGATGGCGCATGCACTGTCAGCTGTTGAATGTTCTCGAAGCGCGACGCCACATGCGCGTCCACTGGAGAATCAGGAGAATTGTAGATGTCGAACGCGGTGTGTAGAGGAGGAAGGGTGCACAGATGGTGGAGGAGTGAAGCGCGCGCGGTGTGTAGAGGAGGAAGGGATGCACAGATGTAGAAGAGTGGGCGACGGCGCGACGGCGCTTGCGCGCGCGTCAGCTGTCGAATGTTCGAGAAGCGGTGCGGACGGCGCGGACGGCGCACTACAAGGCGCGAGTATAAGATGCTCCGCATCTAAAAAGAAGAAAGTGCTGGATATCTTTGTCTTCAAAAGGCTGTTGCGATGTCACTCGTCGAAAGTGAGAAACTATTCAATTTTCTTCATTTGATTTTCATTGTACACGAGCCTCGACTTCTCGCGCTGCTTTTTCCCTCTCTTTATTTTAACTGTGTCATTATTTATACTAATCCTTTGGTATCGCTCTTTATTGTGACGACTATCGTTCTCTTTGTTCATCAGTGTTTCTAAGCGCTTTCTGCATGTTTCCTAAAAAACACACAGACAGGCCATCTTATGTTTTCACGTTAAACCTCCAGCACCATCTCACGTGGGCGAGCCTGAGGTTGCCTCGTTTGACTAACAAATTTCGCGCCGTGCGAAAACGGATCAGATCAGTCTGTCCCTACCACACTCTACCCATTCTTTTTTTTCTTATTCTCCCTTTTTTCCTCTAAAATTGTGGACGTTTTCTTTTCAAACATGACAAAATTAGGCAAGCAAACGAAATATATATATATATATATATATATATATATATATATATATATATATATATATATGTATATATATATATATATATATATATATATATATATATATATATATATATATATATATATATATATATATATATATACATAATATATATATATGTATATATATATATATATATATACATATATATATATGGCAGCAGCAACAGATATCATGTAAGGTTATGCAGTGAGAGGACGGAAAAGCGAAGGCGAATAGTGGGTGGAGAAATTGTACGTTGTCTGGAGAAGCTGTACCAGCTTCACGGAGGTGCACACATACTCCTTCGGGAAGCAAAATTAAGAATAGCATTTTGTATGAAGAGAGGCCGAGCTACCACAACGTTGATTAAGTTAGCCCTGCCGCTAACCGAAAAAGAAAACTGATTTCCATTGCGGAAACGTTCTCCACAAACACTAAAGATGATAAGGTCCGTGTACTATATATGTTCGATGTGTTAGATATAACAAGATTACAGAGAAATTGGTCATCACGACCTAAAGCATAAATGGATGACTTTGTGCTGAAGTAGCAGAACACTAATCACATAAGTGAAGGACTGAAAAGATATTGTCTCAAAGCATTTCGAAACTATGCTGGCATAGATGGCACTGGCAACGGCATTTGTTAACTGTTTTATCCTCTCCCTATGTCTTTGATAGTTTACTTTGAACTGAAGTTGAATTCTCGAGTTCCACACGTACTTGTACATTAACTCATTTTCATTACGTGAGAAACATGAAGAAAAAATACACGTTTTCCAACGCGCCGCCGTCTTCAACGAAAGTGGCGCGGGTATCAGAGGTGTGGGAAAATTACGACGAAAAGGGCTGCATACGTTACGTGCAATGCTATCTCGATCGATGCGAGATGAATACAATTTACTGGAGCCTGTCTGTCGCATTTCTCAAAGATTTTAAAAAGTTAGGGAAAGCTCAATATGGTAGTGCTAAACTTGAAAGAACAGTGGAATGGGGCAGCCTCGCTTAGCATACCAGCTTATCCTAGTTAGAAGATCGCCAGTTTTGTGTAGATATAGCCGCATAAGCACAAACAGGGGCAGTTATGCTTAGAAAAGCCAATTAGACCCTCTCTCTGCCTTTGGCTCTATTTTTTTCTCTTTGCTTATTTCCCTAGTTATGTTTCTCTTTCCCTTTATCTCTATTCACGGCAACGCAATTATATGGTCACCGTAAATGCGTGTTCTGCCAGCGTGCCTGAGTAGCCAACTTGTTACGACGCTAGCTTTGCGACCTTTAACACCCAGGCTTGAATCTCCCACGCCCAAAAAATTTATTGTGGTTTATATATTTGTTGTCCTCCTTTCCTTTTATTTTCTCCCTTCGTCATCCGTACTTTTCTCTGGTCTGCTTCGCCTACTCGCGTTCTCAAGAAACGCTCGTGTCTCTCCTCTTTCCGGGCTCCTTGCCTCATCGCTCTTCATTTAACAAGGCTTTGTTCTCTTCCACTGCATGTCCCAGCCTCTTTATCAACCAGTCTTCCTCGCTTCCAGTCAGCCCGCTTTCTTCCTCTACAGTCTTCGTTTTCCTTCTGCACCCACTGTACTCGGTAGTAGCGCTTGTCGAATATCTGTAACGCATATCCGGCCGAGTGTTTTGTGATGCTGGCCTTACACTGAACCTTCAGAGTACCGCCATTAAAAACCAACAGAAACAAAGAACGCATCAGAATGATCGACTAAGTCATTGATACGACACTTTGTCGGCAGTCAAAGAAAGTAGATGGAAGTGCATTGAAAGATTCCGGCAGCTGCGCAGCACATGGCCGGCTGTTGCCCCACACAGAGAAAGACGACACGCACGAAGAAAGGAAGAAGGCGTGTTTATACACTAGGCTACCCTTCATGCTATACGACGCACATATCGTTCGTTTGTAACCTACGCAGCATAATATACCTATTGTAACTTGCTTGGGTGTAAGGCAGGGGGGGACAATCTCCCAAATGCTATTTAACGCGTGCTTACAGGAGGTTTTCAGAAGCCTAGATTGGGAACAGTTAGGGATAAGAGTTAATAGAGAATACCTTAGTAACTTGCGCTTCGCCGATGACATTGTATTGCTGAGTAACTCAGGGGACGAATTGAAACTCATGATTACGGAGTTAGACAAGGAGAGCAGAAAGGTGGGTCTTAAAATTAATCTGCAGAAAACGAAAGTAATGTACAACAACCTCGGAAAGGAGCAGCGCTTCGAGATAGGTAATAGTGCACTTGAAGTTGTAAAAGACTATGTCTACTTAGGGCAGGTAATAACCGCAGAGCCTAACCACGAGATTGAAGTAACTAGAAGAATAAGAATGGGGTGGAGCCCATTCGGCAAGCGCTCTCAAATTATGACAGGTAGATTGCCACTATCCCTCAAGAGGAAGGTATATAGCAGCTGTATCTTGCCGGTACTTAGCTACGGAGCAGAAACCTGGAGACTTACAAAGAGGGTTAAGCTTAAATTGAGGACGACGCAGCGAGCAATGGAAAGAAAAATGGTAGGTATAATCTTAAAAGACAAGAAGAGAGAAGAGTGGATTAGGGGACAAACGGGGGTTAAGGTTATCATAGTTGAAATAAAGAAGAGGAATTGGACATGGGCCGGGCATGTAGCACGTAGACAGGATAACCGCTGGTCATTAAGGGTAACTAACTGGGTTCCCAGAGAAGGGAAGCGGGTTAGGGGGAGACAGAAGGTTAGGTGGGCAGATGAGATTAAGAAGTTTGCGGGTATAAATTGGCAGCAGCAAGCACAGGACCGGGTGAACTGGCGGAACATGGGAGAGGCCATTGTCCTGCAGTGGACGTAGTCAGGCTGATGATGATGATGATGTAACTTGCTCGCGAGTGGGCAACTCGAACATCTGTGCAAGTGTCGACGACAAACGCACCGTGGTAACTTCGTGGGTACATAGCACCTCGCGGCGGCTCGCCACTTAGCGCGTTTTCTGTCGCTAAATGAAAGCGACAGGAGTGCTCCACTTTACACTGTCTATAGCTCACGCTCACGCGATTGTTGGGACCAGAGAATATGGTTCGATGCTAAAGGGAAGTAGTCGGAAACACAAAAGACCTGACGCCCATGCCTTCGCATTTTATCGCAATTCCCACTATTTTTACCTGCGTTTGCAACAGCTCCATGGCACGTAAGTGCTTCGTAGTGCATAGGTACACTGAAAGCCTCTATAATGGCTGTCAAGATGTGATGTAATTGAGCATGGGGCAAACATGCCAACAATCCGAATGAGCTTTTATATGAAATTAATTAAAACAGAGTTTTAGTCCTTATTACGGTTTCTAACAAATATATACAGGCAAAATTAACTAGGCTTCTTTATGAAACTGGGAGGGCATCAATTAGTTTCAGTTTATTGCTTTCAAAAAAGTTACAAGATCAACAAATATGCAGGTCAGGGTCCTAAACTACAATAACTTCAGTGGGACCCTGGGTTAAATATACAAATATAGAGGGTAATAAATAACACAGCAAGTAAATAGAATATTTAGCAATGTCAAAACACACGAGATAAATTCTTTTCAATTACACTAGTGGAACAGGAAAAAGCGCAGCAAGAGAAATTTAAAGGTACAAGTAAAAAAAAAAAGTCAATTTAACAAGAGCTGTGACATGAGTACACTCAGTTCAGATAGTGATTCTTAAGGTGATTTTTAAAGATTGCAAGAAAAACACGAGATTTGATAGCTGTAGGAAAATCATTCCAAAGTAAAATAAAAGTAAACGCAGATGTTTTTTTTTGCCGCAATTACTATGGACTGTGGGTAACAAAAGTTATTATTTGATTTGGGAGGTAATTATGAAGCAGTTTGGGGAATAAGATGACTATGTTGAACTGGAACAAATAATTGCAAGGTGTTGTAAAAGCGGTGTAATATAGAGACATGGGAATATTGTATGGAAGTAGAAGTGATGATGCGTATTGACTGATTTTGGGTGCGTTGAATCGATCACAAGTGACAAGCGTACGTGTTTCCCCATGAAGCGATAGAGGAGGTAATCTGACTATAAGGAAAAGCTAAATGCAATGCTAGCAGAGCCTCGCGAAAAAAAGGGGCGTGCTTTGATTAAGGCACGGATGCCAAACGAAGTTTTTTGTTTGAGATGGTGGACGTGACAGCAATATGTGACGTTAAGTCAAAGATGCAAGATGTATGCTAAGAAAAGAGGCATCTCCGCAAGCAGGTACAGAATCAGTTCCAAGCTTTAGTTCGGGAAATAATTTAGTTCAGGCCTTTGAGCAGACTTAACACCCTATCTTTTGTTGAAACATTTAAAACTATGTAGTTATTACATCAATTCATAATGCTACTCAATCCAATATTGAGTATTGAAGTAAATACAGTAATACATTTATCAGAAGTAGATATTGTAGTGTCATCAGCGTATACGATGCATGGATCTTGATTATAGAACTTAAGAGAATTCGGAATATCTGTATTTTGTAAAATCAAAAGCAAATACCTTAGATCTGAGCCTGTGGTAGAGTTTAGTCAATACTCATAGATGCCCGAATTGCGTCCCCTACGTGAATTGAATATTGTCGATCAAGTAAATTGTTTTCAGGAATGTTAGCACAGGGCCGGTATTGCCATGACACTCAAGCAGCACTTGACAGTTAAGCGTGTAAAAAGCTTTAGTGAAGTCTAAGAAAACAGATCCTTCTAAATTTTCAGAATTGATGCTTTTAATGTAGTCAGTTAGAGACAACGCAGCAAGAACTTCCATGGTAGAAACCTTATTGGTTATTCTTTAACAACTGAAACTTAGGTAGTTAGGAATACGTTTACAAGTAATTTCTCAAATTGAGCATATGATCAACGACCGCCTTACGTCGCACCTTGAGGACAACAGGTACTTCCCAGACACCATGTTCGGCTTCCGCCAGCTGCTTTCTACGCAGGACATCCTTTTACTTCTCAATGGAGATCCAGTTGATCACTTGAGCTAGAATAGCAAGTTGTCCCTTCTTACCATTGATGTCAAAAGCGCCTTCGAGAATATTAGCCATAAAGCAATACTGCAAAATCTCGAAGATACTGGCTGTGGTTCCAAGATTTATGGCTAAGTTTGAAGCTTCCTCGCTGGTCGTACGGCCATGGTAGGAATATACAACATACGGAGCGAAAAAATTTGAGCTGCTGAACAGGGGTACACCTCAAGGCTCTGTTGTGTCACCACTACTTTTCAACGTGGCACTCCTTCAGCTGCCCCGGCTTCTCAAAAAAATACAGCGCCTACGTCACGCCATCTACGCGGATTATATATATTACGCTTTAGACGCGAGGTAGAGCACTGGAGATAAAAAAAGGTGCCTTCAGGAGCTGGTCAATGTCATAGAGAACAACTTCGAAAGCTACGGCTTCCATTGTGCACCTAAAAAGCGGAATCACTCGTACTCAAGGCCCGCACGCGAGGAAGACCTCCAACCTGCGAAGTGCCAGATCCATGCATCATCCTTCACGGGGTCCAAATACCGAAGGTCTCCTCGCTTCGCGTGCTCGGCATGCACCTGCACCAAAGACGAATTAGGGGCCGCCGCGTTTTCTAAACTTCAACGGTCAGTCTACCAGCTCACGCGCCTCGTAAAGAGAGTCGCGAACCTACACAGAAGCCTGAAGAAAAACGATACACTGAGAGTTGTGCAGGCTCTTCTAACCAGTCGAATCAGACTCCTAAGAACGGGTATACACAACACCAAGCAAAAGCTGGTAGAAGCCCAATGGACCAGCCAGCTCGAGAGAATTAAGCTTACGTCGACGGGCAAATCGGTCGTTGAGCGCTTGGGCAACAGCGAGAGCTACATCTGTGAGGCAGACCGCAAAGAGAAGTGAAGGCGCCGCCATACCTGCGAGAATCATTCAGCATCGCCCAAGTACCGCGTAACATGCATCCTGAGTACCACCGAGAAAGTCGAATTGCTCGAGTCCACATTATGTGCAGAAGACACCAGCACCATCCAGACGCTTGTACGTCAACGCGGCAGAATACCCGGGCGAAAATGCCAACGCTCTAAATGTGGCCGACACAGAAGGACAAGAGCTGGCATCCGCCATCCTCCTGGTGCGGAGCTCCGAGTCTGCCGAGGAAGCAGTGCTCGCCCTTGCCACTACGACTGGTAAGGACGCAGTCGTTGTTTTTACGGATTCACAATGCGCTCTCCGCAATTACACGCAAGGCCGAATCTCCGCTGAAGCTCTCAAAATTCTGAGAAAGAGCTGAACTCCACTTCCTTACCCTTGCGTGGTATGGGTGCCAGGGCATGAGGGGCTCAAGGGAAACGAAGCGGCTCAGGCCGCAGCCCACGGTCACGTCAAGCGGGCCTTCCTCAGCACTCTGCTTGACCCACGGTTAGCCGGCGCTGCAGAAGAAGTGGAGACCGTACCACCGACATACAATGCCATTCTACAACACTGTCGTCTAGCTCGCCGGGTGTACCCACCACACCACCCCAAGTTGACTAAAAAAGAGGCCGCAGCACTTCGGAGACTTCAAGCTAATACCAATACACACGGCACTGTTACGAAGCATGCCTCCGGCGACGTTACGTAGGGCGCCAGGAATCTCGCCGCTGACTCGCACTGTTTGTAAAGACGGCGATGCCAGCACGGTCCCGAAGGCGCCACTGCTCCGATCTCCGCCGACATGGTCACCAGCCGTTTGGTAGCGTAGGTTTCTCAACTCGAGACTGCCTCTGCGCAGAGCTGATAGACGAGCGGACGAGACGACGGTGAGTTAACAAGGTTTATGTACAGTATAGAAACAGAGGCATTAAAATTCGGCACTGGGGCCGATAGTTTAGAGACTCGAAGAGGCGAGCTCCCTTCTCTGACACATAGGTCTACTGCTCGCGACGCGCCGCAGGGCTTTTTTTTGTATGCACCACGAGGATTCTTTGAGTAAGCAAATGTCTAACCAGAAGCGCCGCTGGCCGTGAGATCAGAATCCCCAAAATGGGTCGCTGCTGGGACGCGTCATTCTCATCCAATCTGGAGCCGCTGCGCTGCACGTGGCTGCACCCAAGGACGAGTGACGTCGCCGCGCATTGCGTCAGACTCGCCAGACAGGAAGGCGCCGATTGCTTCGATAGGCTCGCTGTGCGTGCGGGACAGAAAGGCACCGTCGCGTGATGACGCCGTTGAGCTGGCCGCGTCAGGCGGGCTCGCGTGCTGGCCTTGACACAGATTGCCTTTTTCAGAGGCATGGACGTTTGGTGTGGATTCGCAGGCATAACAGCACCCTACTGTATAGAGTCTACCCAACGCTATACGCCTACAGCTGCCCGATATGAGACGTGCCAGACACACTAGCCCACCTACTACTCGAGTGCCTGTGGTGCCACGAAGATGCTAATACGAAGCCCGTAACGACTGCAAGTATCGACCCCCTAGCCGAGATGCGGAAGGCCAAGATTTCCGCACGCGACCCAGACGACCAACGAGGACTTGTCGCCAGGGCTCGGGAGGCGATTGCGGCCAGAGGACTCCTGGAATAAGAGACCCTCCCGCCTAAGGTGACCCCGAGCTCAGAAAATCGGGAACACTGTTTCGGAAAATAAATGTTTATTTCATCATCATCGTTAATGAGTTCAATATAACAGGAAATAATTGCGATTGGAGGATTGTTAGTAACTATTTGCTGTCACCCTATTTAAAAAACTTCGCACCATACTCACGAGGTGAATGAAGAGAAGTGGGCGAAGCTCCGGAGAAAATCACCGGTAAACCGTGAATCTTCCGTGTATCACCCAATGAATCATCACATGAAGAGTCAGAAGACTGTCTGTCTGTTTGTCCGTACATGCGTCCCTAAGGAACGTTTTCTCTAGAACAACTAACGCCATCTAATAATGATACTTCCAAAGACATACACACAACACATTCTATTGAGCAATTTATAAACTAGAGGTGGCTTCATATAGACTACATATCAATTACTGCATACAAACGGAGGAGTGAACAACCCACACTCTAAGGAACTTCCCCCCCTAAAACAGGAACAATGTTGGCATTTTTCAAGAGAGAAGGAAATAATCTTTGTTTAAACATCAGATTTGCAATTTTACACTGCGTGTCTGTGATGAAACGTGCAAACAGTTTTAAATGACTCACATAGATTAAATCTAAGCCAAGCGTGGTATTTTCAAAATTTTTAATTGTGGAAAACACTTCCTTCGGCGTAATAGGTAAAAGAAAAACTGTGACGTGCGGCATGAGGTTCTGCGAAACTGCACCTGTCCATAGTCACTTTAATAAACAGAAGAGAAGTAGTCCGAGAAAGCATTCGTGATATCTTGGGGTTCAAAAAGACTGAAACCGTTATTATTTATTTAGGTAATGGGGGTATCACCAGATGACCTACTAAGAAAAAAGTTTTGTAGCTGCTCTTGCTTCTTCAGGTTGTTGTTAATTTAAATACAAATTTTGCTCCATAGTACCCTATTTTGCCTGCTTAAGAAACACGTTGAATAATTTACAATAACTTTTTCATCACTTATGAATGCAGTTTTAAAGGGCTGGCGTTTAGTTTTTTGTAGAATTTGTACTTTGGCCTCAAGCTTTTCAGAAAACCATCCATAATCCATGGTTTGTGTGGGTAATCATAATTAATTCTGCTTTTTACAGTATACGTGCTAGTCAAGATGTCCATCAAAACTAAAAAAAAATTGTTAACAGCTGCTTCAGGATCATGAATAAAATTTATAGGAGACCAATAAGTCTTACTTATGGATTCAACAAAGGCATCCACAATCAAGGGTGAAGTGTAGTAGTTATTGTCCTTTGCAGACATGTCAGCAAGAAACGCAAGAAAAATTGAGAAATCATCAGTTATGTCAGTATCAACGACCACGGGGCCAGGTGAAGGTAAGAGGTTTGACAGTACATGATCAATGAAGGTACTGTTTTTATGAAAGCTTGCTCTTGCCGGACTGTCGATGAGCTATTTGAAACCGAATCCAGTGAAGCAGTCAGTGTAAGCTGTGAACAAAGTGGCATCAGTGTCTAGTAAGGTAATATTGATATCGCCGACAATATGCACATTCTTGTGTTGAGAAAGATAGTTCTGATAGTGTGTCATCATGATCAAGCAGGAAATGGTTCAGTAAAAATGTTGGTCAATGATAAATGCAACCAAGAACCATGTTCTTGCTTATGTGATTAAACAATGAATGGTCTACTTCTATCCATACTGACTCACAGTGGTTGACGTTAAATGTGTGATCCAATTCATGTGTGCAGATGACATCCTGAGAAATATAGATGACCGCTGCAGCATGAATATCAGTTTGATTTTGGCAATATTCTACTTGATGAAATGGAAATCTATTCATGTTGTTGTCAGCGTCTCAAAGCCAAGTCTCTGATATGGAAACGAAATGGAAACACGCTGAATTGAAGCGATGAAATGTTAATTGCGCCTATGTTCTTGTGAAGGCTACGGGCAGTGAAGTGAATGAGTGATCGTTTCCTTGCGCTAAGAAGACATTTTGCGTCAGCAGAGGAGAGAAAAGCAATGTAAAGAGAAAGAAAGAAAACGAATAAACGTACATTGTCTTACAAGAAGATTCGAAGGTCGGACTCGGTTATTATGCTACATACCCTGCTGTCATCAGTTTTGCACGCTTTTATCTGGCAAATTACTGTCCAAAGAGTATCTCCACTTATTTTATTTTTTCAGTGCCAGTGCCTTCGAGAACAGCTTTTTGTTGTCTATGGTGAAGTGATCGTTAACATTGGCATATTAGTGCCGTACTTATACTTCTGAGACCAACGTCAGTGCGAGGTCTAACCCTTCGTGCTTTCCTGAGGAACTCACTTTTCTTATCACGAGAGTAATACACTGGAGCAATTACGCTATTGATATTTGTCCTCGAAGCAACATGGTGGCAATGTAAATATCAGTGGACAAGATAGTGTCCTTAACGGTATCACGAATTCGCTTCAAAATGGCTCCGAAATCTTCAGCTTACATTGTGGGGGTACTATTGAATTTTACATTATTAATTTTGAAATACTGCTTGAAATCAGCCACTCCTTTTTCGAGTACTAATTTGCGTGCCAAGAATGACTTGTGCGAGGTCGCAAGATCTGCCTGTTCCTGTTTTACTGCGTCGAACTCTTTGTTGATGCACACAGCACTTTCGCAATGACAAGGGGGCTCAGATATAGGCTTATGTTTGGTAGCTTGGTGTTGATTCGCGATACCAAATCATCAATCAGCGGATCCAACTTTTTATTGAGTAAGGCTACAAGTGGCTCGCTTTTTTGCTACTTCTGCTGTAGTAGGCATAGTGGGATATACGCATAAAGACAATTCCAACGAGAAAATTTGGCAGCAGCTACGACAATATAAAACCTAAAATCGCGTACAGATGCGTTTCTCCCTAATGTTTCTCAACAGGCCACAGTCAATACTTTGATCAAGCTCAGTTACTGTTCATAATAACGCACTAGCAGCTACAAGCATAGCATCGGCTGAATAATTGTAGCATGGTCTTAGTTGAAGCTGACAAATGTTGACGGCGCAACAGAGTATCATCGGCAAATAACCGTTAGTGCTGCTAATTCCGAGTGGCGGCTGAATGGTGGCAGAGAGAGAGAGAGAGAGAAATAGACCGCAAAAGGCAGGGGGGTTAACCAAGCTTGGCTCTGTTGGCTACCCTACACTTGGAGTGGGGTAAAGGGGAAATAATAAAATCGAAAGACAGAGAAAAAAAGAGGAGTAAGAGAGGGAAAGATGAATAGTCAGCTAGAGACTACACAGCACAGTCTCACACCGTTCTTTCACAAGCGCTCGTGAAGTCTGGTGGTCCTTAAGAAGTACGAGAGGGTTTTCGTGGCTTTGAGCGTATGCGAAACCATCGGCCAAGGTCGCAGGATCTTTTCTGTCAGCGGCCGTAAATCCAGCTGACAGATCTCGGCTTCCATAAGGCATCGTTCAGACTGGTATGCTGGGCAGTGTCATAGAATGTGCTCAAGCGTTTCCTCGCAGGCGCAGATGTTGCATGCCGAAAGGCTCGCCATTCCAAGGAGACGAGTATACGCTTTCGTAAATGTCACGCCCAACCTCATGTGACACAGCTAAGTTTCAGCGCATCATAGGCGCCCGGATGACAAACAAAGCTGCGAGTTTAGGTCGCTCGAATACAGCCGCGTTGGAGAGACACGGCGTATTTCATTGTAGGAGTGTTATACGGCGAGCAAGTGATTGTGGTCGCCTTGCAGCGTCCGTTGTCAAGAGTGGTATGGGCGTGCACAGGCTTTGGTCATAAGGCGATCAAGGAGCCTCATCCACACGATCATTGCCGACAATTCTTCAATAACTCGGCAGCCATTGAAATACAATATCGTGACCCTCTTCGAGCGGTTCGTGGTAGTCGTGTCGTACCTGATATACTGATTGTTCGTGTAGCCTGTGCTGCATAACGAACCATAGTGTCTGTAAGGCTGACCTCGAGTACCTAGAGTAAATATTGTCTAGTGAGTATTGTGCATTTGCTGTCAGAAACGAAACTTTGTCTTCCATAGATCTGAATGTCGTTGAGCCGCCTAGAAAATTTACATCCTTTTTCGTTTAAAAAGGAATTAAGCAAACTGCTCACACTGCCGTGTTTGCCAAAAATATTTACTGCGTGAAATACCGGCAAGCAGCTGACATATTCGAACTCACAGCGACCAAAGACGGCCGTCACCGATACCGCTTCTCGCGTGCCTTTCCAGGGCGCATTCAAGGTCCTGGCGGTAACACCCTCTGCTTTTCTACCCGGCCTTGAAAGCGAGGAAGAACAGGAGAGGAAAGGGAACGATGGATTCCTCCCCCGTCTCTTTATAGGGGTGTTTCCCCGCACACTCTTTTCCTCGGCCTCCTCGGGTTTAACGGAGAAGCCCACCGCCGATCGAAAGGGCTGCGCGTTCGTGCGTGTACGCACAGCACCGCTCCTCCGGCCCGTTTCGATCTGGGCGATGCGTTGGCGGTGCAAAGAAATAGTAAGTAAGTAAACTGTAAAACTACCGAGGCCTCCCGAGCGAGAGAAGGCAGGAGAACGGGTGTGATGCTAGCCGGCGTAACTTTTCGGCGGTGCACTTCGCCCCTTCACGTCGCGCGAGCCATGGCTCTGTCCAGGCAGGAAGGAGGAGTTGCGTTATCCAGTACCCACGTAACGAACGCCGTCTGCTGTCGCACAGCCACCATAGTACTGTCCGCTTAAGGCAATGCACTGGTGCATATATATATATATATATATATATATATATATATATATATATATATATATATATATATATATATATATATATATATATATATATATATATATATATATATATATATATATATATAGAGAGAGAGAGAGAGAGAGAGAGAGAGAGAGCTGCTTCCGTTACCACGTGCAGTCCACACGCGTGCCTTAATACGCAGCGCGCGCTGCCTCGTTCGATGGTGATTGCCTAATAGTGAACGGGTGTAGAGAGGAAGCTCCTGCTTTGATTTGTTCGTTTAAGCCCATGTTATTTTTCGTTACTGGCATGAGGATTTCATTAGCAGCACGAAATTTTCCCTCTGCGTTTTTTCAGCTGCACTGCTTTTTCCCTCTATCTCGTGAAGCTTTTGCAGTTTCTTTCACTCACCATACAGAAATGGTTAAAAGAAGATCCCTACATTTATTTATTCGCATTTTAAAGCCCACTGAAGCTTCACAACAACGCAGTTTACGCCACTTGTGTTCTTGGGGATGTCGAAAGTCGTAATTAGTATAAGTAAAAGTAATGAGAAGAACTGCTGAAGTAGGACTCGGCAAGCACAACGACAGGTACTCTACTGCCGTACTTGTCAGCCCATATAAGACGGTGGTCGCCGTTATCACATATAACATATATAGCATCCCTATATATAACCACCGTTAAACGGCTCACTCGAATACGCTTTTAGACACAAAGGCCGCGCCGCATATAATAAATGAAATGAGTTACGACACCTTAGAGGGAGCACATGTGAAGATTTTAAATGAAAGTGAGATGTTGAAGCCCGACTAGCAGTTTTGCAACAAGATGCTCGTCGAGAAAACGAAACGTAGGAAAGCGTGGCATATAACTAGTGATTTTAGTAAGCGAGCGGATTAGCCAAGAAGAAGAAAAGTAGCTAATAAGAACTCAACACGCTCATGCATTTATTTTGCAGTAAAGGCGAATAAATCAACCGATCACTCCAATAACTTTTTGTCTGTTATAGAAACAGACGAAGGAGTGACGAAATCAAGCTGTTGATAACGAAATTTCCATTTGTTTCTTTGGGAATGAGTAGTTGAAGCAATGCATGAAGATGTGCATAGGGGCCTACTTCGTACTGTAACAAAAAAAAAGGGGGGGGGGGACGACAAAGAGAGGCAACATAGAAGGCATTCTCGTATGTGTGGCTTGCCTATAGGCGCTTGTCGAAGTCTGGATGTTCACCTCTCTTCAATGTGATTGGGTGGACAGTGCTCGATCGTGCTTGAGGGATCAGTTTTCGTCCAATTTGTCATGCGGCTACTTCTGAATGAAGAGGCAACCACAAGCTGCACTAGGTATGGCATCCTCTATGGAAAATCTCATTATTTCTTTCACGCTCCATTGGACGTGTTTATCGTCTAAAGAGGCTCCTAAGGAAATGGCTGAGGCCGAAATGAGAGATTGTTGTAGACGTGTACACGAGGGTGGCACGAGGCGTGGCCGCACCCCCCCCCCCCCACCCTCATCGTTACGCAACAAGAGGGGAGGACAAAATCGGCCCTTTACATTCGCTTGGTAGACTAGGCGAGCACTTCCAAGTGCCTTCACCCTACCTCCCCCCCTCGCTAAGGTGGTTTTACCGCAAAAGCGTTAGAGTGCTCGCGTCGTAGAAATTTCGTCGTTGTAACGGGCACCGTTGGTTGGGAGCGAAAAATCGTCTGTGAGCGAAAAAGCTTGTTAGAGAGATCGCCGAGGGGTGGAAGGGTGGGGCGCTACTTGTCCACGCGTGCGTGCGCACAAGCACACAGGAAAAAGCGCGCATTCGAGGAAAAATAAGAAAAAGTGCTGAAAACCACGAGGCGCGGGTGACGTGGTTTCTCTGCCCCTGCCACACCTCCCTGCTTAGCTTCCAGCGCTTTCGTCTGGACGAGAGAAGAGAAAATGCAATTGCAGCATGCGACAAACCTTTGTAAATCTACTCGGACTGGACGGATTCTTAAAATTTTTGTGGCGTTGAATTCGTGAGGCAATAAACTCTTCTAGAGAATTCATTTCATGGTTGCTTGAAAAAGAGTTTCAGGGCCCCTTTAACAGATTTTGTTCGATAGGTGTCACGAAGAAAATGAGCCCATTTGGCGATTTGTAGGTGCATTTGGGAGGCATAAAACTACGTCTAAAAGGGCCAGCATAGCGCAGCATCACCGCTAAAAACACACAAAAACTTTCGAACAACTCTAAAATTGGATAACTATGTCCATCTAGCCGAACACATATCATGCCTTTCCAGAGGATTTGATTTGTGGGGTTGAACGTCCCAGAACCACCATATGATTATGAGAGACGCCGTAGTGGAGGGCTCCGGAAATTTAGACCACCTGGGGTTCTGTAACGTGCACCCAAATCTGAGTACACGGGCCTACAACATTTCCGCCTCCATCGGAAATGCAGCCGCCACAGCCGGGATTTGATCCCGAGACCTGCGGGTCAGCAGCCGAGTACCTTAGCCACTAGACCACCGTGGCGGGGCTGCCTTTCCGGAGGCGTTGATCAAACAAACAGCAAACGCTAGATAATGTGCTACCATTTGTGAGGCATTGTCCGACTCTTCATGGCATCTGAGGTGGAGAGCGCGCGGCGTGTACCTAGGAAGTCATGGTTCTTGCTTTAGATCGAAAACCTGTATGTACCATTCATGCGCGCGCGCTAGTACAATCTACTGTTTGCGTGTGTGTATGGTGTGCATGGGTGTACGTAACAAAACATATTAATAAGGAAGCACTTAGCAGTTCAAGGGCGCACTAGGGGCCGAATTTTGCTATCGCGTTCAACTCTTCAAAGCCAAGGTTATGGGTCCCCAAATTTTTGGCAGAAACGCATAGCAGGCCAACACCCGCATGATTGTCTGGAGCTTAGCTGGAACATAATGTGCAGTGGAGAAGGGAACCCTCGTGGCACTTTTAACACGAAAGTGGTTTATCGCGGGGTTTACAATGGCTCTGCAGACGCGTTCACGTCACAGATATGGCGCTGTAAAATCGCGAGAGCGACGGGAAAAAAATGGAGGAGGAAGGACAGAGCACTGATTACTCGTAATATTTGTTTAGGAATGCGACCAAATTTATACCACGGAAGGCAAAACACATGTGACTACCCAATATGAGAATGTCGATCTGACATCTACATCGTCATACTACCACTATACCTCACAAGAGCGATGAAGAGGCATGCATGTTCGAAGACGTATGACTAGCAAGCTGCCTGTAGTCATGGTGGCCGCGATTTATGCTGGCGCCGTTTGCAGTTTCCGACGTTGATTCAGAGCGTGCATGCTCATTTGGTCTTGTCCAAGACAGGTACCCACAACCAATTGAGGCTGAGCTATCGTTACAAGGTTTTGTTAAGGGAAGCGGGTCTCTTACTTGGAAACTGCTAATTAGTCTCGGTCGGGGACTTCAAGGGACGCTTACTTTAGCACTTTGTGATTTTATTGATTTTTGTTTGGCAGGCTGCACCAAAACTATATCTGCCAAGACATTCAATCTGCATATTCAGGTGCACAGGAGGCATTACAATTTCATTCACTTTTATACAAGCAAATTAGCCATAGCCTGAAGTAAAAAAAAGAGAGAAAAAGCTTGTTATAATTTTTTTGAGCTATCTGTTTGTTTAAAAGGAGGACATGAAACAACTTTCTTCATAAGTGGTGAAAGCTAAATGTAGGTGAGACCATGATAAATACTGAATTCTAGAGAACGCTCCAGTTGAATTTGGTTGCAAGATTGAAGATACAATTTGACGGCGAAGCTACTTTTTGCAGCTACTCGCTTGAGTTCTGGCTGCTTTCAAAATCAGCCTCGTGGCAACACTCTTGGAACTTCCGGGTCGCGTTTCTAGAAAAGAATAGTTATAGCGGTGAACGATGGGCAATCCGCAAAGAGGTTTCACGGCGTGCCGTCAGGCATCTTGTATACCGATTGTATTATATACTACCTAGTGAAACGCACGCTCTAAGGTCAGCACCTTACGCTTTGTATCTGGATGCGGAGCGATCCCTGCTTTCCCCAGAGTTGCCTGAAATGCGTTCGAGACTGTTTTTTTTTTTTTTGCACTGTTCGCATTTTACATTTCTGAGCGCTGCATAAATGTACACGCGAGAGCTTTTATCAGTCCGTCACGTTAATACCGCAAACAATAATATTTTCGATCCCCTTATTTCTCATAGTTCCTTTTCATTCGATAGTGATTCTGAGTTCTTTCCGAATCCATAGCAATGCAACGGGCCTTGGTGAGATTGAAAAGCCATTTAGTTATTTGACATTGCACCGAGCGTTGTCATTAAACCACCGAAAACACCACTTATGACCCGCATTATTCGCAGGCTTTGAAGCGAAAATTTCTTACAAAACCTGACCCCGGAAGTTCATCAAAAGTCATACCAGGAAGTTCGAGGAAACCATGCAAGATGGAAAGCCCCAAAGCAAGCATACAGAGTGCTCAAGAAACTTGCCGAGAACACTTCTATTTTTGTTATTATTAATTATCAAGAAACAAGTAACAGTGTTCGTTAGTCATACTTCGCGTTGTTGGGGAAGTCTGGTAAAGTAAGTGTTGTTCTATCACGCGAGTGCCTGATATCTTTAACCATAGCATAGAGTTAGCCCGCGTAGTTCCAAGTTGTTAAACACGTGCGTGACATTTCTAGCAAAGACTCTATCACTGGCAATTGATGCACAGTCGCAACAAATATCGCAACGCGTGTTAAACTAAGAGCAATTCATTTATCAGCAAAAGAAAACATAAATAAGTATAAAACAATGTGGCAGCTTTACTCGAAGCCAGAAGGTCTTATACCTGAGCGTGCAACATTTGTTGCGCACATAAGTGGTACCCAGCATGACACAACATATGATCGAAACTTACTTCTGAGCAAATTATGTTACGGCTATATTTCTTTGAAATACGAAGTAGAAAAGCGCATGATGCTCAAAGTTTCCCGCAACCATCCTCTTTTGATTGATTGATTGATTGATTGATATGTGGGGTTTAACGTCCCACAACCACCATATGATTATGAGAGACGCCGTAGTGAAGGGCTCTGGAAATTTCGACCACCTGGGGTTCTTTAACGTGCGCCCAACCATCCTCTTTTTACGATGCTTTCTATTTGCATGGTCATGGCCCGAATGCCGTCTGTCGTAGTGGCATACCACGGCTTGGGCAGAAATTACAGCCATGCGTTAACTTAGAAAGTTAACCTATGATCTAATAAAGCGTTTATGAGATCACAACTACGGTTGCGCGCGGCACCGTAGTTGTCCGCTGCTGCCGACGCCACCAGTATCTGTAACCACAATCACACGAAGTAAGAAAAAGAAACTTAGTATCAAGCACGGAGTGGCACTTGAACCGGGGTACGCTGCGTGCCAACCCTGCAGTATTGTACCACTGAGCCACGCCAGTGCTTGTAACTTATTCGCAAACTTGCCTCAGGCAGGTTTGATGTCGGGAAAGGAATTGATTTATTATGAGTAATAAGGCGTTTTAGAATAGCAACAGAAAAAAATTCGGCAGGTCCCACGTATACGTGAGAATCGACGTTATGCAAAGCATACGAAAGGAAAGTGACCGTGTTGCAATTTTTTATTGAGGGACACGCAATGAAATGACGCTAAATATATGTACAAATGTTGCATGCACAGTCATATGTTGAATAATTGCAGATGTTAATAAAAACAGTTGTTTGCACTAGCGCAACAATGCCAACGGGAACATTCGAACTGGCAACACCAGAAGCTGATATGAAGCGCTGATGCTCGCGAGGATGTTGACCCTCACTGCTGCATAAATCAACTTCAGCGCATGGCAACTAACCACAATTGACGTTAACCCGACGTGATGGCTCTATCAACGGAGTACACATGTAATGTTTATAAAATTGGGTAGGCACCTCAGCAACCATTATTGACGTTTCACGAAGATTGACGTCTATTTGAAAAGTAGTTCCAAAACCTGGCGTAACTCTGTGGTAAAATGCTTCATTGCCGCGCCGAATGCTTTGTTTCGATTCCAGCTGGGACCATGACATTTATTCTTTGCATTCGTTGGGTGGCCGACGCTACTTATGTCCAGTTTTTTAACACTGACATTCATTCTATGCCTGGGTCGACGCTACCGATTTCGGGTATTTCTTAACGCTCGCGCGTCAAAATTGCCCACGTGTGTTCTCGTCGTTCCTGGGTAGATACCAAGTGTCCATAACACGTGGCACATACCGGCATACCAGCAGCACATTCCCGCCAGTGGGTATGTGCCACTGTCGGGCGGGATGTGTTTGACGACGTATGCGACGGGATTGTGACATTATTCATGTGGTGGTAGTAGTTAGAAGATGAGAAAAGGCACTTCTGCAATTTCTGCAACCCGGTAGGGAGCACGGCGCAGTGCCTTTCATGTCTCGACCACCGTGTAATAACCATCGAATCATCTTACTCTCCCATGCTAATTTGGTTCCCGTCAAGTTGAGCGCCTGACAACGAGAGCACCCAAACGTAAGCGGATAGATAGATAGATAGATAGATAGATACGCTTAATCGCCGAAATTCGCTAAGAAATGCTTTGCGTTTATTAACTAGGCATCACACAATGCGAAAAGCGCAGCGAGTGGGTTGTCCAATGCTCCAACCCATTACAAAAGTTTCTTCTCGATCCCCTACTAACTGTGATGCATGCCCGTTTCAGGCATGTTTTCTCATCGCCTTCGGTGCGTAAAACATTGGCGCGAAATTTCTTGAAAGTGTTTTTTTAGAAGCACTTAGTCCGTCAAATGTGTTTGATTGATGGCACAGGAGGTAAACGTTAAAACCTCGGCTACATAGATTTCATGAACAGTAAGGAGCCTATTATTACTTGACATCATTTAAGCTACATACCAGGAGTAAAAGAAGTAAAAAGAATGTATCCAAGCCAACACGAATTGAACTTTTCATTAAACGCACTTTACCGACGGCAGCTTGGCTGACGTCTTTACTCATTAGTTTAGCGAATATACATCTCTGTCGGTCCAGTCAGACTTGCATAGAACAGTTTACTCAGTTACTTACGCAAAATCAATACCTGCTCAAATAATGGGCCTAAATACTTCTTTCTACTCACCCTATGTCACTAGCGAACCTGAAAGGCTTTCGTGGAGCTGGAAGACCCCAGGTTAACACAACGCAGAGCCTCAAAAAACATGCTTGCCGATTAAGCCATCTTAGTCAAACGCAGGGTAGACTAGCAGGGCGTTGCTCACTGCGGCTTTCGTTCTGTTCCCCGCCACAACTTGCTCTCTTTATTTTTCCCGTAGTTGGCATGCCGACCGAGCGAGATACCTGTCCACAATCGAACTTTTAATATTGCTGAGCGAGTTGCGAGAAGGGAGGAGGCAAGAGCTACATACTAAAGCCAACGACTTCCCGTGCTTTGCTGGATTTAAAACTCACAAAGTAGGAAATAAAAAAACACATATAAATCAAAGTACACTTGTTTACCGTGGTATCGATTTTTTTTATTTGTAAAAACTTGTGAAAGCTAATGAATGCAAACATCCACATCAAGCTTACTCTGTTTAACCAGCCCCGCTACGGCGGTCTAGTGGCTAAGGAACTCAGCTGCTGACCCGCAAGTGGCGGGATCGAATCCCGGCTGCAGCGGCTGCTTTACGATGGAGGCGGAAATGTTGTAGGCCCGTATGCTCAGATTTGGGTGCACGCTAAAGAACACGAGGTGGTCGAAATTTTTGGAGACCTCCACTACGGCTTCTCTTATAATCATATGGTGGTTTTGGGATGTTAAACCTCACACATCAATCAATTAATTCGTTTACCCAGATAGTGGAATGCTAGCAAATCACTACGAGCACGCATGTTCCTTGAAAGGGAAAGTAACGCCGAATTTGCGGGGCCTGATACAACTTCTACAGACACAAAAAAAACGCAATGAATTAATGGCGAGAGCCACTTTGAGTTGCTGAACATTTGTGTTCTGCCTCACATTATGGGTTGAAAGCTAGCAGTTGTAAGGAGGCTTCTCAATCTTCTCATGGAAGACTAAAGAAACCGGCTGGGAAAACTCTCTGGCCTCATTCGACCCTTCCTTGCAATCACTGTTAAAGGCTTTAGGGAAGCCTCCTATTTAGCTTTGCTGGTGCCTTCGCGCTGGTATCCGGCTACGTCGTTGCGATATCCTACTCCTTCCTTCCATTCATCACTTACCCTGTACTCTCTGAGATTATACGTGCTCATCGAGAGCGGAAAAGCAGGTTGTATGCGCTCGATTGGTATTCAGTCTCGAAAGTTACAATCAGTCTCGATGGCAGATATTCAGACTCGACGGCAGACAATCGCCGAGCTTCGATTAGTCTTACGACCTCGCCACCCCCGCGGTAGCCGTCATCACCTCGCTAACCGTCAGGCCACCACCACGAGTGAAGTTACATAATGGCGCTAGACTTCCATGCACTGGGATCACGAATAGTTGCAGCTGAAAGCTGCGTCTCCCCTGTCGACATGGTAATTGCACAGAGCATGCATAATTCAAGGGCCAATCGATTCGCCATGCAACCGACGCAGTGACTGCGTTTGGAAGCTGTTTATGTGTGCGTGTCACCTCTTCCACACTTAACCACGTCGCCGATGAGAACGGCGGGTTCCGCGTGAGTTGATACCAACAGAATTGGTCCAGCAGTATTTCCCCTGTTTCTCATTGACATGCCCTGGTCTGTTTCTCATCGACATGCACCGGTCTGTTTACCGTAGCTCAAGGGAAACATCTCTTCAAAACTTTCATTATATTGTTGGCACTTTCATAAGCCACTACCTCATGAACCGTCTCAACCAGACACCACTGAGGTAATAAAATAAATGAATGAATAAATAAATGAGTGAATGGATGAATGAACGAACAAATGATAACTAACACAAAGATAAGCATGGATTTAAAATTTGAGATAGGCCTGAAGGATAAAAAAACACGGACGAGAAGCAGACAAGGACAAGCGCAGAAACCAATTTGCTTCCTACCCAATTTTATAAACATTACATATGTACTCCTTTCATATAGTCGTCACGTCGGGTTAACTTCAATTGTGATCAGGTGCCATGCGCTGAATTTGATTTATGCAGCAGTGTCAAGGCCTAGCATCTTCGCGAGCATCAGCGCTTCATATCAGCTTCTGTTGTTGCTGAAACACATTCCCAGCTGACATCCCTGTGCAAGTGGAAAACAGGTTATATACACATGTGCAACTTTCCAACATATGTCTCTGCTGCAACATTTCTACATATATTTAGCATCATTTGCTGACGTGTCGCTCAATAAAAAAAAATGCCACACGGCCACCTTTCCTCAGCGTGCTTCGCATAAAGTTGATTCCCAGATACGTGGGATCAGCCAAATTTTTAGTTCTCCTGGCCGTTTCGATTGTTGTACCAATACCAAACTTGGTATTGCATAACATGACTGTATGAAGAACATGTTTCATTAGTATTAACCTGAAAATCATAATTGTGTGTCATTAACATCATGATTTACATTTCATGGTGCTGCAGCTCTTGCGATGGTTTCGTTTACATGACATGTTGTAGCACAAGCGACAGACCCTAACATGAAAATCATGACATGCGTGTCATGTAACAACATGACTAAATGCTACGCTCAAGATTCGCTCGCGGCCATTTTGCTAGATTGACATGTACCAAACTGGGTATTACGCGACACGAACGAACGACATGGGTAAATGACACATCAAAACACGACATTCAGGACACGCGTGTCATGAAACAACATGACTACATGCCACACTGATGATGCACTCACGGACGTTTCGCTAGATTTACATATGCCAAATTTAATATTACGTGACGCCAATGAATGACGAGAGTATGTGACTGGTGCACAAATGAAAATCATGAGGTGCGTGTCATGTGAGAACATGCCTACATGTCACAGTCAAGGCGCAAATAGATTGCGATGTGACGCGGTGCGCGTGCTCGCCGGCGTTCATTTCGTCGCGTCACGCCGGCGTTGCCACGCCAGGCGCCGGTCCTGCCATATACTCGCAGGCGCTTTGCGTCGCTTTGACGCTGCGTCGCTTTGACGCATGCGCGTTTCAGCGCGTCCGGCGTCCCTCCGTCACGAAAAGAGGGAGACGCACTGTTGTCTGAGTAACGCATCGGCGTGAAATGCAGCATGTCGTTTTTCGTGCCGGTTGCCATTAGGCAGCGCCGACGGACGCTACTCGTTTCTGGCGTCACACTACAGAGTGCTCGCGTTTTGCTAACGTAGCGTCGCGGTGACCAGCGTGAGCGTGCGTCAACGCTACATAGGAGTATATTGGGCCCTTCATGATGCGCTCGCGGCCGTTTTGCTAGCTACACATATACCAAATTTGATGTTACAAGACGTTAATGAATGATGAATTATATGATTGATTCAAACGTGATAATTCTGACGTGCGTGTCTTGTAAGAACATGACAACATACCACGCTCATAGCGTGCTCGCGGCCGTTTTGCTAGCTCGACATATATAAATTTTGTATCACGTGACGTGAATGAATGACGAAGGCTAACGACATACCCAAACATGATAATCATGACACGGAAGTCATGTACGGCATCATTTACCTCCACCTCGTAACGTTGTGCTGATTTTAAAGTGACATATCAATATTTCTCATTCGTGCTTCGCATATAATCGATTCTCACAGTACGTGGGATCTGCAAATTTTTTTTAAGGAGAGGGATCAGCCAGGTTTTTATTAGGTTTTCCTGCATCGAAATGCAGGCGCCTTAACGACAATTAGGAAGAAACGCAACGCCACAGCAGCAGAAACATCACGGCGGGATTCTCTTTTGTGACCCAGGTTCACAACATATACCACGTATTTGTATGCTACATAGCTGCGTCCTAGCTAGTTTTTGCGCAAAGAATGTCTGCAGTATTGAACACCAAGTCGCCCGAACTGTTTTTTTATCGTACAATCTGGTGACATGTGAGGGAGGATGAGTCGCACCTCCTATGAAACTACTATTAAGCTGGTAAGTTCACAAAGACCGAACAAGAAGAGAAGTGTTGTCTTCTTTTTCTCGTTTCGTGCACTTACCAGTTTCATAATGCTACTGCGCCAACTGTCTAGAACTCATCCTTTAATTAAGTACCAAACCAATCGCATAGTACAAGCCCAGCAAACATAATCGCAACCATGGTAACCCATGTAAATATTGGCATCCCTTGCAGAGGCAACCCGGCCCATCGGCATGAATATGGAAACACGTATCTTTGTCTAGGACAGGGTCATCGCCCTGCTGGAGCACGGGCTTCCCTACAGGGGCACTTGTTAGTCGATATTGTTTACCTCAGACGTGATGCAAAAGCCAGTTACTTTCCCGACTAATGAGTTCCGGCTCTTCACAGCAGAACGAGCGCGGCGGAAAACGAGAGAAGGGCACGTTTCTCTAGCTACCGAAACAGCCGTTTGCGAAAGGTAAACGGAATGAATGCGAAGACACCAGTCCCTAGCCGAAGTTTCTACCCCTCACATGTTTCATATACTTAGCAAGCTATGCTGCGGAAGCCGCAAAACTAGTATGGTCTCACAAGTCACCCGATCCCACTCTCCCCGCGTTTCACAGAGTAGGTGCTTTGGATCGACGCTGGTTCCCATAGCAGAACTGTATACCATAGAACTGTTCCAAGAACTGTTCCATAGAACTGTATGACCTTCGTTACCTGCTGGACCTTCTATACGAATTCAATGTTTTCATGAATCTTCGAGACCTCAGTTTATTATGAAGGTGAAATAGTCCAAGTAAAGGTCCAAGTAAAGGATATCTAATTGATATACTACGAGAGCAACGTTTATGGACATATGTTGCGTTGAATAGCAACACACGTCCATAGTACGTTTATGAATAGCAACAAGTCGCATGTTGCTGCCATGAGCGGAAGCGCAGTGCTGCTGTTACAGGTCACAGAAGTGTGTCGCTTCACTCGGTTTAGTGCAATTAGGTTCTGGTCGAACAGCGATGTATTTAACGCTGTAGCTCTAAACTACGAAATAACGTCACGCTTTGTAAACAAAGATCTCGAGAGGTGATGGTATAAAGGATTACATGTAGTTGTTGCTATTGGATGACCGACTTAATTCTTCTTTCACTAGTCGCGATGGCATGCTGTGAAACAATTCCTGCCAATGCGGAATCATCTGCTATGCTTGTGAAGCAGAGATTCGGCCCGACATAAATTCAAAACGGACTGATTTTGAAGGAAATTTTGCTACACAAGTGTGAGCAGCCATTCTCAAAGAGGTAAGAGGAGTTTACTATCGTGGTGCTCGAACTTCTACAAAGGCGAATTGCAACAACAATCTTGTACTGAAGCAGAGGTGCATGTTAAAGAACTCGAGGTCCTCAAAATTAACTAGAAGTCACATTTCAGCTCATTTCCTATCGCCTGCAAATCCTCATTGTTACGTCGAGCTTGTGGGAGGTAAAACTGCCAAATTTACGCAAGGTTGTTATTTCACATTATTTCTATTTTACAGGTTTGAGACCAAAACTTACAAAATACTTAGATTTGTTGCATGCAGGCCAGCCAAGCCGTGGCGAACTAGCCACAGTATGCTGTGCTTCATAGTGCTTTTCTTTCTTTCCAATTTTTTTCTAACACTCTGCGACTTCTTTTGCCGCATTTGTTCCATTTTCCTCGGGAATAAATAATCGAAGAGCATTAAAGTGAGAATAATCGTTAATGGAGTCACACAGTATGAAATCTGCCGACAATCTGTCTTGTAGGTAATAGTGTGAGGTATGACAGGCATATCGGGTGTGAAGTATTTCTTTCGTTCTAGCTTTTTCGTCTGAAACATTCACATTTCCTCGACGTACTTTTCCTGTCACTCTCCAGCGTATTTCCGTACATAGCCTTTGTGTTTCGTGCACAACGCAGAAGCTCCGCAACGTTCATGGATTTCTACTTATGCTAGCATACTGTTACGTGGAAACAACAGCACACATTCTGTAGCCGCAACACAGCCCACGAACAACGTCAACCTCGTTACGTGTTTCCGCATTACCCTATGTACGCAAACAGTACATCAGTCTAAAAAGATATTTCTTTGGACGAACTTCTTTTCTTCGAATCATGGTACGAAAGAATGTGTTGTTTCCGCGCGTTAGAAATGCTTCACCGTATTTGCCATGTTACTTTTTTATGTGTGGTCACGGTTACCTTTAAAAGTATTCACTGAAGTTGTTACGCTCGCCATAATTTGCTGTGTGCAGCGCCCTAATCTGGCCGAAAATTTCAATAGCGTCTTTAGGCTATCATGAGTTGGGTCGCTTAGGGCAGGTAATAACCACGGAGCCGAACCACGAGATTGAAGTAACTAGAAGAATAAGGATGGGGTGGAGCACATTTGGCAAGCACTCTCAAGTTATGACAGGTAGATTGCCACTATCTGTCAAGAGGAAGGTATATAACAGCTGTATCTTGCCGGTACTCAGCTACGAAGCAGAAACCTGGAGACTTACAAAGAGGGTTCAGCTTAAATTGAGGACGACGCAGCGAGCAATGGAAAGAAAAATGGTCGGTGTAAACTTTAACGACAAGAAGAGGGCAGAGTGGATTAGGGATCAAATGGGGTTAAGGATATCATAGTTGAAATCAAGAAGAAGAAGTGGACATGGGCTGGGCATGTAGCGCGTAGACAGGATAACCGCTGGTCAATAAGGGTAACTAACTGGATTCCCAGAGACGGCAAGCGGGTTAGGGGTAGACAGAAGGTTAGGTGGGCAGATGAGGTTAAGAAGTTTGCGGGTATAAATTGGTAGCAGCAAGCGCAGGACCGAGTTAACTGGCGTAACACGGGAGAGGTCTTTGTCCTGCAGTGGACGTAGTCAGGCTGATGATGAGTTGGGTCGCATGTAAAGCTTTATGCAAACAAAGAATAGAGGCCGCACGTGTGCCGATGTTTTTTTAAATAGTGTATCATTTTATATTAAAATAAACAGAGGAGACGTCAATACTTCAATACAAGCCGAGTGGTACACTAATTAGAGTGATTAATGAGAGAACACGAAGATGGGAGTGCGTGTGTGCGGGCACGCAAGTATAGGTGGCCATGCGTGTTGTCCATCTGCGCCAGCAAGAGCTATGACGATAAATGTATGATTCCTTGTATCTGTGCAAGGTAGAGTAGAAATTATGAATGAATTCGTATGTAGTCCATTCGTATAGGCGAGGCGGTTTTTGTTCGAATGCTGAGATAACTCCCGAAGCTGCACAAGGTAGAGGCTTATACAAATGCTTATCTGAAAGATCTGCGCAGATATCTTGGGTATTTACTGGTTGAAGATTTTTTCTCGTGTTAGTTTATCGTGTGAATGAAAACTTCCTGCAAATTGTCTACATTCTCAGAGCTTTTCAAAGTTGTTTTACTCTTTAAGTAACGTGTATTTCGGGTAAAGCAAGAAGAGCAGGCAGTATCATACGGCACCAGAAATGAAGATAGTATGTATAGTTTTAAGAATACTGATCAGGGACAACTTACGTTTGCTCTATGGAAGAGTACACAGGACTTGTAGATATCGACATTTTCACTAAACGCACAATGTAGCAACACTGAAGAACAGTGTCCAAAGCATGCTGCAATGGTTTTATGCATTTCGTCATTGGTACTTCTACTATATACCTTCGAGTTTCCAGTATAAAAGGGTCCATTTTATTCCGACGTTCCAATTTCGCGATGTCACCACCTTTCGTATAAAGTAAGGTGCTGCCGCATCAGGTTGTTTCATGCCATGACATGTTTGAATGTTCATGTCGGCCTTTTCATTTTTATTCAGCTTTTAAGAAGACATGGTTAAAATTGAAAGCTTGTAAGCCTTCGCAATACTCTTACTAGGCACAAAAAGATAGCGCTGATTTGTTAGAAGTCTACTCATAATCAGTGTGTGCAATTAATTTATTCCGCTTTCTTAATTAGTCTTTCTACATTAAAGGAAGTAACACATTCTCGGGAGATAGGCAGAAGAACCAGGACCTTATTTTTTATATATACACTAGTGAAAGAATAATAATTTCAAACATATTGGGCAATTTAACCTAAAAAACTGATTTGGTTTTTCACACGACTCTGCGTACAAACGAATGTGGCCACCAGTATCCAGTAGCAACCCCTCAACATCGAGCACCGCACCACACTTAGCTCGACTAGAAGACATGCTGAATTAAAACGCCTACCCGCGTTCGCATCCGTTTCCATCGCTCTCAACTACAACCCTTCGCTACGAAACGCAATCAGCCAAAGTGCAGCTATGGAGGCACATCCACTCTGCCTCACGAACCGCCAGAATCACTCGGCTCGACACGACCCGTATTTCTCGTCGATTCAGCTGACTCCGTACAACTGCGTACTTTTGGTGCTCTGATCTAAGCGTATCTTCCGCACGATATCAGCGCAGTGCACGTGCTTTATTTTGCGTTGATATTGTAATGTCACAATCACCAGTTGGCTTTCATGATGCGCATGATCCCTCATACACATTTCGTTGGGTTGTGCATAGCAACTATTCCTGCACACGAGAGCTACGGAGACTGAAAAGAACGCAGCCACGCCATTTGAACACGGATTGCCAATTAGGTGAATGCTGTTTGGTGCTCTAAAATTGCTCACGGAGAAAATAAAACAGTTACACAAACACTGCCATAAGTATTTGGAAAAGATAATCATTGCAAGTACGGCACTGGTGCGTCATGTTATGAGAGCTACACAGCGTTCAGACTAGCAGCGTAAAGCCTGATGTTCACTTTTCAGACACACTAACATCGTAGCAAGAAAATCGGTAATAATACAGGCGATGACTGATACATCAATTTGAATGTGGCATATGCTTGCAGAATAATTTTGTGAAACATGAAAAACAAGTCATATTAAAGCAATCAAAAATGAAAAAAAAATCTGAATCTTTTCATTACATATAAGTGCCTGAAGTGCCGGTGGTTCTCGGCTGCTGATTAGCAGCATCAAAGAGTGCTAGAGCCTCATGTAGTGCGCAATGTGTGCTCATGCTTAGGAACCCCAGGTTGCCTAAATTATGTTAAGCCTTCCTCTACAGTGTGCCTTATACAAAGTTTTTGCTTTGACGCATAAAGGGGCAGATATTATAATTATTGTGCGCCACTCAATTACGCCGCACCCGGCACTGTTCAAGGCCTGCATCTTTTTTAAGCGTTTCTCAAAGTAACCCTGCTCTCGCAACAGACACGCTCATCACTGACGAAGTCGAGCTGAAACGTCTCTTAGTTTTTTCGCCATGACTTCGTCAGTGGCCGCACCTACACACTCATCTGATACCTGTTCAGACAAACTTTCATCAAACTCTGGACTAGACGTGCTCATACGTTTACATTATGAAAACTAAAGCATTGAAATTTGCGTTGTTAAAACTTCTCGATAGATGAAAGAGGCTGTAGTTGCTCGGCAAACAGAGTACAGCTGAAGAAACACTTGAACAAAGTCTGTAGGAGCAACTACAAGAGTGAACGTAGTAACTAGGTGTTATTCCCCAGAAAAATGAAAAGCGGCACAAAAGGCGGGAAAGAATCTATGGGAGAAAAGCACGAACAGTGATTGCGTTCGCACACACAGGGCACGTAGGCACATACTCGCGTGGAAACCTACAAAGAACGAAATGAATCTTTATTAGGAAATGCAATAATAGAACATCTGCGGATGAGAGCACCCTGACCAGTCAGCGTTCAATCTTCAGTACAAACGTTGCCGAGTGGCACTCTGAGCCAGAAAACGAACGTTATCTGCCGGCGGCTTGCGTCACTCATATGAGGAGGCTATGGAGGAAGACGTAAAGACTGGGCGTCGTTCCGAAGAGCAACTAGTGCACCCCTTGTGTTTCGTTTTTATTGAGCTGCGCTCTCTTATTGATGTGTCTTATTTTTTTCAGTTTATTTATTCCAAGTTTTCCGTCTAGTGATGCGAATGGAGGAAATCGAAGCCGTATGCCCAAGCTTCTGTTGCTCATCGTGGATAAATCATCGTCATACCATTTCACTATCCCCATCGTTGTCAGTAATGAAAGGCTTATGAAGCATCGCATAATTGCAATCTGCGGAAATCTAATTTTTCCTCATCGCCACCACCTTGCCTTGCTCTTACTGCGGGTCAATATTTGTTTTTTTATTTTAGTAATGTCACGATCAATGGCCGGCACAGAGACAGTAGGAGAACACAGCGAGCAGCACGAGCAGTAGCTTCTGGCTTTACGAGAAGGATGACAATCGTGTGTCTGCTCTTATGTTCATGTGTCTGATGAATACAGCCTCACCTATTCTCATCGCAACGAAGCCTTGTGTCTTGTTATTTCCACGTTGGGACAACATGCTACATTTAAACTATTGCTGTCGTGTCTTTGATTTAAAGGGACACTAAAGGCAACAATTAAGTCGACGTTGAATGTTGAAATAGTGGTCCAGAAACGTCGTAGTGTTACTTTTGTTTCGTAGAAGGGCCTATTTTGAAATAAAGTCATGTTTTAGTGGTTCGCATCAGGTTCACGCACTTCAAACTACCCGCCTCAAGATGCGGACCAACGTAGCGACTCACGTCATTGTTGCCGTGTGCTACGTTGCCCGGCTTCACTGCGCTGCCGCCAACCCTAGTAGCAGCAGACCGAAAGCAGCGGGAGCAGCAGCAACAACGGCCATTGATCGATTTCTCGCCATCGGCTCCGAGATTGCACACGTTTTTGGTTCAACTGCGCCCCACTCGATGCCATCACCTGTGCAGTGTAACTACGCGAAAATTCAATTTTTGAACCACTCGCCCTATTATGCACTGTAACGTCCGGTGGTTCTTTTTTCCATGAATGAAGCAGAAACAAACAAGCAGCATTTTTTGCGTCTCTTGGTTCACGGAAGGTTGTTTATTTAGTGCTGGTAGATCGATTACTAGTGTAATATTTTAGGTGGTCCATCTGATGTCATCAGGATCATTTCGAGAATGTCCTACTGTGGCGCTTGTGCTTTTGTGCATTTCCAGGTAAGTAGGGCACTGTTATTGATAATATTGTTATCTTAGATGCTGTCATACATTGAGCTTTCATTATGACGTGAATCGTTATTTGACTTTAGTGTCCTTTTAAGGCTCCTTGGTCGCAAGAGCTTGCACCTTGCAGCGTCACGAACGCGAATGGTATCGAAACACTCATCATTTTAAAGACACTGCAATATAGCCTAATGAAGAGGAGTGAAAAATGAAAAGTTTTAGGAGTGAATTCAGACTGAAATCAACAAGAATTTTAAGTGAATCAACGGAAATTTAACGAAGGAGAAGAGTAGTGCATGAGTAGTGCGAAGGAGAAGAATATTGCATGACTTGAATAGACGGCGAAGCTTAATGACACGACCGATCCGAACATGATAACTATGATATGCGTGTCATGTAAAACATGACTGCATGCTACGCTCATAGCACGTTCGTAGCCGTTTTGCAAGCTCCACATAAACCAAATTTGGTATCAGGTGGCGTGAATAGATGATGATGGTAAATGACACGTCCAAACATAATAACTACGACAAGGAAGTTATGTATGGCATAATTTACCTCCACCTCGTAACGTTGTTCGAATTTTAAACTGGCATATGTACTTTCCTCATTCGTGCTTCCCATATCAACGATTGCCACTGTACGTGGGATTTGCATATTTTTTGTGGGGCAAAGCTTCTTATAGCGGCACCCGTTCGTCCCCCGTAGTATGTAACAAGTATAACATTTTGACCTCCAAGCTGGTGCCGGTGAGAGACTTCTTTTCTGCGTTGTTGAACAATAAAAAATAGTGCTCAATGTACATGTCAATGTCTGCTAATGGGGAATGAGAGACAGGAGCATTCAGTTTTTAGTTAACGCGCAGGCTGCGATCACCATTAGCAGCCATTGGCATGTACATTGAGCACTATCCGACAAGAAAGGGTTGTTACGTTATACTCACTGGGTGTAACCTCCTTAGCTTTAGAAAGGTTTAGCGAGCGTTGAGCCGCAGTGCCATTAATACAATGAACTTGTATATACCATGCATGAACCGAGGTGGTTAAAAATGGGAAGTAGATACGAAGCGCAAGCCGTAAGAAAGTAAAAGCCGAATTCTTCGCCTCTAATTACCCATTAGCAGCCATTGGCATGTACATTGAGCACAATCTGACTGAAAAAGTTTGCTACGTCATGCTCGCTGGGCGTAACCTCCTTGGTTTTCGAAAGGTTTAGCGAGTGTTCGGCCGCCGTGCCATGAATACAGTGAACTAGTATATACCAAGAATGAGCCCGAGGTGGTTAAAAATGGGAAGTAGATACGAAGCGCAAGCCGTAAGAAAGTAAAAGCCGAATTCTCTGCCTCTCATTTCCCATTAGCAGCCATTGGCATGTACATTGAGCACTATCTGACTGAAAAAGTTTGCTACGTCATGCTCGCTGGGCGTAACCTCCTTGGTTTTCGAAAGGTTTAGCGAGTGTTCGGCCGCAGTGCCATGAATACAGTGAACTAGTATATACCATGAACTCGAGGTGGTTAAAGGTGGGAAGTGGACCCGAAGCGCAAGGCGTAAAAAAGTGTGCGTGTGCCACCTCTCGTTTAGTGCTTGGAATGTCCGCTGGATGGCGGTGCTTCTATATGGGGATTATATGATGAAAAGATGCGAGATGGTGGTACTTGGAGTGTTGAATAGATGGACGAACGGACACATAGACAGATGCATGGATGGACGCATGAACGGACGCAAGGGCGGCTGCATGGACGAACGCAGGGACGGACGCACGAAGAGACGCACGCACGGACGGGCTGATGGACGCATGGACGGTCACACTGACGGACGCATGGACGGGCGGAAGCAAGAACAAATGGACGGACGAATTCTTCACCCCACTCTCCATCATTCACTCCGTGGATATGCTGCCATTTTTTTTCTCTCTGGTTACTTTAGGAAACAACATTTACACTATATAAGCTGCTCGCGTTGAATTTAGGTCAGGCTACTGCCCTGGACTTTTATTTTGTGTCTGAAGGTGGTTGTTCACCGCTAACATAGTCCAAGTTAGTGCGTTGCCGTTTGGTTGTTAAACGACTGCACTCGCAGTGGAGACGCGCAAATAGAGAGTTTTAGTAGTGCGGAATGGTGCTACGTACGCACAACGCAAGCACCTTGCGTTACGTGGCGTCGTTTGCCACTAATCGGCTTTTAGTACGCCGTAGTACCCGCGTACGTAACGAGCGTGAAGCGTGTTGCGTCATCTGGTAGATCAAAATAGAAGCACGTGTTGTTGACAGCCAATGTGAGCCAATCCAAGTGTTATAGCCAGATTATGGCCATATTTTAAGCCACAGAGCTGGTCGGTGCTTGCCTTCGATGCCGCCATTTTGCAAAACGAAGTCTCGCGCTGTCGCGAACTTGTTCGAGAGCGGCGCGATCACCTCACACGTACGCACGCACGCATCTCATGCGTGCGTACTTAGCGGCTGCGTACGTAACGCGATACGTGCGCGATCCTTACGTACGCAACGCCGTCACGTACGCAGCGTACGCAGTACTAAAACTCTCTAATATCTTTTTGCAACCGCACAGAACCCATTCTAATTGTGAATGGATCCGCATTCTATATTGTCATAATAAGCCAGCGTTAGTACCCGCTGGTTAGAATCATGTAGATTTGATGGGATACGTAATTGAACATCATGGTCTAAGGCATGCCGGCGAGGGCTAGTAAATGTCAGTGAATTTCACTCTATAGTTCAACGAAAGTTTATTAAGGTACTGTCATCCTTGGTGAAGGTCTGTGAACTTCACTTCCTTGAGGCTGACATCACATCGTTGTCACATCTCGACGCAGCGTCGGGAGAACACTAAGAGTTGACAGCGAGAGGGTGCGCCTCGTGTCAGATGCTGCCTCATCAGTGTTTGCGAACAGTCTGTCTTACCTGAGCAAGAAACGCAGTCGTCCAGAATCTCCGGCCTCACTACAAGCTCGACTGTAAGACGAGGCTTTCAGAAAAGCGATGAAAGACTCTGTATGTATAAAAAGATGCGAAGAAGAGAGAAATACTTGGTCGTCTTTTACACACATAAAAGGCACGCTTTCTGATATCTGCAATAATGATCTCTGAACCATGAATGCGAACAAATGTTGTTTGATGTTTTTCCGCATCGAGTATAATCTTCAGTACATGTGAGGTTTTTCGTCACTGTGCTTGCTGGTCTCTCACTCGCAGTGTTAGCAGATATGATCAAACTGGTTTCATTACCTTGTGAGGAACAGTGCCAGACGCAGTGCGTGTTATCTGTACGTTCTCCTCACCGGTACAGCAGCTATAAAACACATGACTGAGACGCGTGAAGTTTCAAGTGCGTTGAAAACAGCGTCAATGTAACGGCACATCAGCTCCGTACTGAGTTAACTGCCCAGAGCCAGTAACACAATCAAAGAACACAGTGATTTCATTCATCTGCTAAATGATCAAATACCTCACGCACTCGTTGCCCCCATTATTCGCTACCATGCTGAAACATTGGTATTTTCTAGCATTCTGCACTCCAACTCTACGCATGGCTACGACTTCACCATATTAGCGTTGACATTGGCGTTGCCCCAACCATCAGCTCTTCGCAGCGTTTGTTTCAAGTATGGAGAGTATTTACTAAAGGATCAAAACGAAGCCAACTTCCTGTCCCACACTCGAGAAAGAGTGAAGTACATGCAGCCTCACAAAAAGACTATGACGCTAATAATTCATGAAATCCATGTCAGGCCATACTTTGAATATAAAGGTGGCAGCCTAATGGGATCTGCAGCCGATTTTCCAGACGCAGCCCCTACAGATTATGTTTTCACGGCTCCTGTCACGTAACAAAGATGTGCTACACATTCGACCCAATTCCAAAAAGACCACCGAAACCCTACGTGAGCCTTGAGTGCAAATCAAGAAGGCTTTCCCCCTTCCCTTTCCTGAAAAATATATCTGCGTACGCCCCATCTCTTACTTACTAATGTTTTAAATCTCTGAAACAGAACGCATAAACAGAACGCGCTGCTTGACCTTGTGAAATGCTATATGCTCAGAGAATTCCCGCGTATCCACGGAGTCAAGGATGATGAGTGGGGCGAGGCATCCACCTATCCGTGCGGGCTGCACGAAAAAATAGACGGAACCACAGAGGAAAGAACAGACGACCTTACAGATGGACAGATGGATGGACGCACAGACGCACGCTCGGACGGCCAGAAGCAGAGACGTATAGATGGATGTATAGAAGCATGGACGTACGCATGGATGGTTGGACAGACGGTCGGACAGACAGAAGTACAGACGCATGAACGGACAATTGAAAGCATGGACAGATCGATGGATGGGCGAACGGATGGACGCATCAACAGATGGACACACGAACGGACGAGTGCTTCGCCCCACTCATCATCATTCACTTCATCCATATGCCGTCAAAACTACGAACGCCATTTAGTTATAATGTTCTCAAGGACATATACACACGACACAATCTCTTCAGCGACTCATAAACTAGAAGTGGCTACACATTACTACTAATACTACTCCAGAGGAGGGAACGACCCACGGAATAAAGAGCTTCGCCACTCAAAGACGTAATTCAATTTCTATTCCATTTCGCGCATAAGGCACGTAACTGCATTTCCACTGCTTTGCGGGGTCCCGCGGATGTGCATTGATACTGGGGTAATTCCCATTCCGGGTTGGCAACTCCGCAACTCAAGTCACGGGAGCTAAACGAGGACAAGGTCATGATGCATTACTTCCTTTGACCATGGTTGCGACATCTGTCATAATGTAGGTGTAACACTTGACGTTTAGTTCCTTTAATTTTCTCTGTATTTCATGTCGGATCTGTCACGATGCGTCGCGCGCAATTTCATCGTGCTCGGCGAACGCGAATGTTTACGAGGAAAGCCGACTGCGGTACGCACCCAGTTTTAAATATTGCTGACCGAATTTTATATGTGAATGCATAATATAGTAGGGCTATGTCAGGCATCCGGCGTTGTCTGCAGCAGTGGCTGCGCGCGAGCAGGTGTTACCTCTCCGCTCTCAGTCCCTCTCCCATTGCAACAGCTGCGGGCGTGCGCGGTTATCCTCGCCACTAGCAACCAAAGCATATGGTGCGATAGAGTGTAGGAGAAGGCAGGTGCAGTGCTTCGCCGCTTCTTTTCTCGCCCTCTGCTCTTTGTTCACCCAGCGCCCCATTCTGCCATCAACTCATGCCTCACTCTCGACCTTTACCTGGTTGGACATTAGCTGACTGGGCGCGATGTTGTCAGAACTTGAAAAATGTGTGCTCGAGGCGCCGCCGTGAAACGCCATTGCTAATGAGGGTGGCGATTTGGGCTTGTTGGTATGGTTGCATGATGATGGATGGTAGCGCAGACAACGAACACGGACAAGAGAAGGCACATAGAGTCTATGTGCCTTCTCTTGTCCGTGTTCGTTGTCTGCGCTACCATCCATCATCATGCAGCCATTGCTAAGCCGAGAACGCTGCCGCCCCACTCTCCCATCCACTCGCTTCTCATTCTCGACCGTTCGCTGGCTGGGCGCCTCTCAAGGCGATTGCGAAGACGGCGGAGGGGAATTTTTGACGGCAACAGTACCCTCTCTAGACGCAAGAAATGCATACGTATCACCATCACGATTTTTTTCTGGAAGTTGGGTGCATTTTAAATGCGAAGCATTTCTTTGCGAACTTCAGCGACTTTGAGCGTATCTATCTATCTATCTATCTATCTATCTATCTATCTATCTATCTATCTATCCACATACGACCTTTAGCTCTCCTGACCGTTTCAATAAAATGTTATCGTTACAAAACTTGGTATGACATAAGATGACTGTATGAAGAACATCATGACCATTCGAATTATGAAAACCATGACACGTATGTCATGATTGTCATGATTTACATGTCATGTTTTGCAGCTTTTGTGGTTGTTTTGTTCACGTGGCATGTTGCAAAACTCGCATGTCAGGACGTGATTGCGTAGCAAACAAAAGCGACAGACTAACACGAAAATCATGACATGCGTGTATGTAACAGCAAGACTACATGCCACGCTCATGATGCGCTGGCGGCCGTTTCGCTAGCTTCACTTATACCAAATTTGGTATTACGTGACGTCGATGGATGACATAGATAAATGACACTTATCCGAACATGATAATCACGACATTCGTATCATGTAAGAACATGACTTCATCTCACTCTCATGATGCGCTTCCGGCTGTTTGGCTAGCTTCACATATGCCAAATTTGGTATTTCGTGACGCCGACGAATGACGAAGGTATGTGATTGGTGGAAGCATAATAATCATGAGATGAGTGTCATGTGAGAACATGACTACTTGCCACAGTCAAGGCACCAATACAGTTTGACGTGGCCCGGTGCGCGGGCTAGCCAGCGTTCATTTTGTCGCGCCACGCCGGCGTTGCCACGCCAGGCCCCGGTCCACCATATACTCGCAGGCGCGCGCCATTCTGCGTTGCATTGCTCTGACGCATGCGCGTTTGAGCGCGTCCGGCGTCCCTCCGTCACGAAAAGAGGGAGACGCAGTGTCGCCTGGGTAACGCATCGGCGTGAAATGCAGCATGTCGCATTACGCGCTGGTTACCGTCGGGCCGCGCCGACGGATGCTGGCTGCGCCTGGCGTCAGACAACAAGGAGCTCGCGTTTTGCTAACGTAGTGTTGCTGTGCCCAGCGTGCGCGCGCTTCCACGCTACATTGAAGTATATTGGGCCCTTCATGATGCTCTCGCAGCCGTTTTGCTAGCTCCACATATACCAAATTTGGTGTTACGTGACGTCAATGAATGACGATATATATGACTTTTGGAAACATAATAATTCTGACACGCGTGTCTTGTAAGAACAAAACAACATACCACGTTCATAGCGTGCTCGCGGCCGTTTGCTATATGGGACGCTAACAAAACGGCCGCAAGTGCATCATGAGCGTGGCATGTAGTCATGTTGTTACATGACATGCATATCATGATTTTCTTGTTAGTGTCTGGCGCTTGTGCTTGCCATGCAATCATGCCATACCATACCAGTTTGCAACATGCCATGTGAACGGAACCACCGCAATAGCTGAATGATCATGAAATGTAACTAATGATATTCATGACACACCTGTTATGATTTCAATTTTACGACTAGTCAAATACGTTTTTCGTACAGTCATATTATGCCATACCAAGTTTGATATTGATACCATTATCGAAACGGCCAGGAGAGCTAAAATTCGTAGGCGGCTAGATATATATGTACGCTCAAAGTCGCCGAAGTTGGCTAAAAAATGCTTCGCATCTAAAAGAGAAGAAGCAAGAGATTGAAGTGGTCGGCGAGAGCTATAGGACCATCATGCGTAAGTACCTAGTTCACTGACCGACACAGTATTGATTCCGTACATAGAGGGTGAAGTTGCGTCTGTTATTCGAAGCCATCATACCATTGCCGGTATCGTAAGGTACTCGGAAATAATCGTCAAACATATCTTCTGAACACAGAACAATTAGTTGTAAAAACAGGAATTCTCCTTCTGAAGGCGTCTCATCAGGTCTCAGTATGAGTGCATACGTGCATGTGAAGTCTTGCTCTTCGAAGGCAAGACCAGAAACTGGAAGGCTAGTCCACAGAAGTGTTGGCTATGTCACGCTTCACCCTTCCGAGACCAACGGGCAGGTTGTGCTTGCCGCGCTGGAGGTTTGGAACCCAGGGTGGTTGGCTCATCACGAACGCTTACATTTGTAGAGCGCCGGAGAAAATGATTTTTGAACAAGGTGGCCTAATGGGTGCCCTTTTGCCGTTGCTTCCCGACCTCTTATCTTCGGTGTACCTTGCTGCCTACGTAGATGTTCAGCCACCGCATGCCATGCTCTAACCTCTGAAAGAGGATCTTGGTGTCGGCGTTGCCGTTTTGCCGCCGCTTCGCGTACCGATACCTCCGGGCTAACTTGTTTGCGTCGGCTTTGCCTTTGGCGTGCAATATGCAATGACGAGGGTGGCGACCTATTGGATATAAGCGTAATTATATGGAAGAGATCACATGTGAATTGTATTGGTAATGAATAAATATGGGTTGAGAAAAGTTGGCTGCTGAATTGGAAATTTGTGCGCGATCATGATTGTTTTAATGCGCGGAATAAACATATGTGGTCTTGAACGAGCTTATTCTTCATCGTCATCAGCTACAGCACAAACGGTGCACAGATACAGCCTTGCAGTTATGCCGCGGGCACTTCGGTTATCAGCAAAGTGTCGAATGACAAAGTGGCATAGTGGTTGGTTCCCTACTTCATTAAGAGAGAGAGAGAGAGAAGAGGAAGACCGGGAGGCCTACATCACGAAAGTTACGGTTGGGGTATAATGGCCACATTGCATGTGCTGTGCCTTTACGGACACACGTACAGACAACGGACAAGCCTAGACTGTATGGCACTCCGCCCCTAAAGAAGTTAATTATACTGTGATGCCTAATCTGGCAGACGAATACAAAATAATGCACACCCAGGGGGGTAAGTTTCTCCAGGTTTAAGTTCCATCTGATAGTCATGCAAATTTCTTCCACTAAAATTTACGCGAGGGATACTGAAGCAAGTTTCATCGGCAAATAACTTGGCGTCGCTTTCTTTTACTCTCGACGAACAGGTGTCATGGATCTGAAGAACTAAAGCCATCCCAAGCAAATTCAAAGCCAGCTTTTCCTGTCATTCTCTGTCTGGTAGAAGCACTGCTGATGGAGCCTACATTGACACTATGGCAGATTGCACCCAAGACATTGACCCGAGAGCGTTAAAAAGTTCGCTTCGCAGAAACTATGGCTTTGACATAGACATACTTGGTTGTGAGCAAAAAAAAACATGCTTCCTGTGAACGATACAGTGGGAATGATTTAAACACAATAAATAATGAATTTTGTTGTGTCTGAGTGACGTCCGAATCCAGGCCGTCGGCACTGCAAGCAGGTGTTTTACCACAAAGCCACCTTATTTGTGTTAACTGCTCTGAAAAAAAATGCACTATGTGCATTTTCATGTGATGGAATGTTAATCATATCCGGGGTTTAACGTCCAAAAACCACCATACGACATGTGGTGAAAGGTGTCATGTGGTGGAATGTGTCTCCATAGCGCTTATTTACTTCCTGGCAGAAGCGTAGAACGTCGCCAGGTGTCAAATGATGTGAATAGAGCAAAAAGTGGGTGTTTTAAGGGGTCGCCCTTTAGAAAGAAGGAATGATACAGATTAATTGATGTTCGTTCTGGTGACCTCACCACCATAGGCCGCGGATGCTAGTTTCCCGGCGGCATCGGAGACGAAGAACGACGCAGAGGAGACGGCGAGCGACGAGAATGGTTGGATGGTGGCGTCAAAGTTCGCTCGGATGCTGGCGAATCACTGCGTCTGATCTCGCGCGAAAAACGGTCCCTTGTAATCAAGTCGGTTGTCCACAGGTCATATGAAGCACCGGGTCTTGATGACGAAGACATGGCTGGTGTCCTTCGTGATTTGCGGCGTTGTTGGCGACAATACCGAGCGATATTCCCAGTGAAACCACATTCGTAGCACACGGTAGGGTCACGGTTTGTACTATACTCATTTGAACGAATCCTGGGCTGCTGCTGTCGGCGAGGAAGCTCGTTATCAGGCAAAGAACTGGTTTCTGCCAATCTCTGGAATCCATTGTATTCGTCGTAAGTTGCACCTTGATAGTAGGGTCGGTACTGTTCTTGCCGCAGCGGGATGTAGTCGAGCTTAGAGTCCTGAGTATAAGAATGCGGCTGTCCTCGTCGGGATCGAGTGTCATAGGCAGGGCCTCTATCGTAGAGACGTGGCTGATACTGAGTTGTGGCATGAGACTCCTCAGTGTCCTCCACCACTCGGTTCGAGGAGAATGAAGCAACGTTTCAGTCGAACTCTGGTGGCAGGTAGGGGGGATGAGAGTTTGGGTAGTGTGCCACTTGCGCGTTCAGGCCGAGTTTTTCACGTACTATTTGCAGCATTGTTGATGCAAGATGAAGCGCCTGGTTGCTATCTGTACTCGCGGTAGTCGTCACATTGGCTAGCCTGCCGAGCTTCGGCGTGATGCGCCTCGTCTTTAGTTGCTCAAAAGTGCGGCAATGGCGAATGATATCGGCAACAGATGTCATGGTGTCTTTCGCGATGAGGAAACTGTAAACATCATCGGCGATTCCTTTTAGAATGTGCCCGACTTTGTCTTCCTCAGACATTCTGATGTCAATGATCTTACATACCTTTATGATTTTCGCAATGTGGGTCGTGCAAGTTTCACTTGCCACAACTATCGCAGCTCGCTGTGATGAAATGGTTTTATTTACAAGAGGTGAGCGATGGTCATTCGCGGCATCGCACTGCAATCTTGCCAAGACTATTCGTCTTCCTCTCCCTCTCTTCTCTGCCTTTTACTAGTCCGTTACAATATTATTCAGGCTGCCAAGAAGGGTGGACCGAAGTTGGTGAAACTTCAAATGTCTCCGATTTGAGTTGACGCCTCCTTTTGAATGAACTAATTACAGATTTTCATATTATAATCTTGACAGGAAAGTGGGGCTGCATTTGTTGTACCACCACGGAAATCATGGAAACCACAGGCACCGTATTTCATAGCGTTAGCTAGCAAACTGTCTATCGTTCTTTTTGTACAGTTTGAGTTTCATTCTTCGCAAAGTGTAGGAAGCGGGGTGCGGAGCGAAGCGCTCGGCACTGCCTTTGCGGTTGAAATAGGCTGAAGGCTGCTAGGTCTCTGTTTCCTGCGACGATGAAGCGTTTTAGAAGCTGTACTTGATGATTTCGGCGAAACGTCATGCACTCACTGCTTCACGTAGACGCAGCTGCCCATACCTTGGCGGATATTGGATCAGTTTAAAGTTTTTGTAGCCAGAGCAACATGTCTCTTATCAGGAAATAGCTGGTTGAAATACGAACTTGGGCTTAGGTATCCATACAATGAACAGCACTGTCGGACTAAACAACAGCAACGGGTGTCGTTGTCGCTTGCCGCATTTCGATTTGGCATGCTGTGAGCGTAAGCGACGAACGAGCTTTTACTGCCAAGCCACGCCTGCACCGCTCAGGCAAGCCGGGTAAGCGCACGACACACACTTTTAAAGACAGTAGTCGTCTTTGGAATACTTGAGCGTAGACATTTTTGTCTGTCTGTCTATCTGTGCGTCTGTCTTTCCGCTTCTGTCTGTCAAGTCATTGAGTAGAATGTGTGTTTATAAAAAGGTGGTTAACGATGAAGAATACTTGATACTCTACTATGAGATAGCTAAAAGCCGTCCCTCGGGCTTTAGACTTCATGAGGCCGCATGAACTATAGAATGTGACTATAAAAAGTGGTCAAGGGTTTAGAGTGCTTAGTACTCTACTATGGCAGAGCTGAAAGCCGTCCCTGGACGTGTTTCCTTAGAAGAGAAACCTGAATGGTGAAAGTTAAACCCCTTCCTCAATGACGAGCCTCGGCTGCTTTATCTCCTATTGAAATAGAGTGGCCGTCGGCCAGCGGTCTAGATCTCGCTCCTGCGTTCATACGTGTAAACAAAGTCAATCAAAAATATGAAAATGCGTATATCTGAAGTGCCACATCAATGTTTAATTATTTTGCAGTGTATTTATTTATGTGAGAAAATTCATTGATGTGTCATTTTAAAGACCACAGACTTTATTACGCTGCATTGCCAATGCGACGCTATGAACGAAAAAGCGGATGATTTCATCGCTTCGGTAAAACTAAAGCCTCTGGTGAAACGACACCGCGCTGCCACTTACCCTTAGCTCTGCATACCACACAAGCTTCTTGCGGCCCGCCACAAGTACACGCGCACAGTCATTTATCCTTCCACACAATAAAATACATTCGTGTCTCACATATCGGTCTTCTTCGCAAACTATCATGCTACACTGTACCACACGGGATGAAAAAATTACTGACATGTCGTCGATGTTTGAATACATGACAATCCAGCAGTGATAATGCGGTAATACGAAATCTATATAAAGCAACCTCCATAGCGTTTATTGTGCCAGGGCGGAAATGGTACGACAACAGCATCACGGGTGGCTGCAGATGACACTCGGGCTCAAGTAGTTTAGCCGGTAGAAGACTATCGTCTTTCGACGACATTTGCAGCAAAGCACGGAGATACGCAGTGAATTTTTATTGGGAATACTTCCTTCCATAAATCAATATTTTGAACAAGACCGAAGCTTACAATAAGGCAACAGCATGTTAGGGGGTCTACATAACCTAGCAAGTGTTCGCTAATGCCACCACCTCGGAGCGTGTCAAATTTTGCACGAACACACATCGAAGGGAGGCAGGCATATGAAAGAAGCATTGCAGGAGTTCATTAAAGAAGACACGGTCATGATTCATTATTTCTTTTCACCACGGCCACCATGCATGTGTTATAACGCAGCTGGAACACTTTCAAATTCTTGGTATTTTATTTCAGAGCTGTCACTACGCTTCACGTGCTGGCTATTCATGGCCGGCTTACGGGAATGCTTACAACAAAAGCCGACGAAAGTACGCACTTACTTACAGATATTGCTGACCCGACCTCTTCAATAATTATCCCAGTGTTGTACCTCATTTGAGCACTTGAGTATATTTTTCTAATAAATTTGCTGGAATTATCACTATAACGCTACTTTCAAAGGTTTTTGCTGAGATGCACTGTACAACTAGTAATGGTAAGGCATTCCAGGCTTGTATGTAGTTGGTGGTAGGAGTTAGTTTGCATATGCCTCGATATGTAGTTGTGGCACATTGAAGTCAGGCTTTTGCTTCAGGGTTCGCTTTAGATTAGGTATTAGGTATGGTGAAATGTCATTGTTAAAATGGTGCTTGCAAAGTAATTACCCTTGCTACTATATTAGGCGCCACTGTGATAACGGCGGAAGCATGAGAGGTTGCAGCATCGTTGTTACTGAGTCAGTTGATGAATAACTTGGAAGAATAAACCGTGCAGCTCTTCTTTGTACCATTTCAAGTTCGTTTATAAGACCAACTTGAAACGAATCTTTTATAATGCTCGCATATTCCAGCGTTGCCAGAACAGGTTAGATACGCGGTTAGCTTGATGGATTGGGGTGCAAGCTTCAATTTTCTGCGCAGGAAGCAGCGTTTCTTTTTTCAGCGCTAGTGATATTAGTTACATGAACTTTCTAGCACAGGTTTGATGAGATAGTTACTCCTAAGTATTTGAGCACACCAATTTGAGTAAGCATTTGGGATTCCACAAAGTATTCATGGTCCTGTTCGTTTTTCAGTTTGTTCGACACCCTGAACACGACTGTCCCTTTTCTTATATATTCATATTGAAGATTTATTGAAATACTTTTTACAGCACATGAAAAAAAAGCATGCTTGCTTTTTTCTGGAATATACGCAGTGTCTAATTATGTATATTGCAGTGAAGTATGATGTGAGAAACACTTAACGTTTCGTCTTCTGGGATGCTAAGTGCGTCTGTCCGAGTGGTCTGCCCTCAGCGCACCTCTGATTTGTTGCGAAGTTGAGTCAGTGGAGCGTGACGATGCGTCAATTTAGCTTCGCAATTTTTTCGCAGTCAGAATAAAATGATTTGGGGCAAGACGCACTCGTGAAAAAAATTGGCCCCATATCTGCATGTTTCACTGCAAATGTCGTCGAAAGACGATAGTCTTGCGTGTGGAGAGAGTGAACAAAACGTTTAATTGATGTTCTGCGCGAGAAAATGGGTGAATTGTATTCTGGAAGCGCTGCGTTAGAGAGTTTTGATCCCTGCAGTGAAGGCTAACGAGCGCATCAAGGCACGTTAGACACGAGCGCTATCTGGCAATTATCTTCGAAAACGAAGGAAGGCGTGCGTGCCCACGGAGAAACATGCGTGCCTGTCTCGGAGGCGATAAGGAGTAGAACGCAAAGGGGCAGGCGGGTGCCACCACCGTGTCGTCTTGGCAGAGCATAGGAAACACTTGCCTTTTTGAGAATCGCGTTGCAGTGTCAGCGCAGCGTGATAAATGCTACGGTACTTAGAATTACTTGTGGGTGCCTTCTCTAGTATGAAGGCATACATGCAAAACATTGACGTGTTGTTATGGTGCCTCAGATATGCGCAATAAGTGCTTTTTAATTGACAAACGCACAAGTATGAACGCTGAAACTTTAGCAATATTGGTCGGCGCTGCGAATGGCGTTGGTCATTAGATGTGTCATTTGGTCACTTTGGGGCCATAAAAGGGATCGTTGCCACGGATACCGCTACAGGCCACGAGACCCACGGGACGGCTTTAAGCCCTCCCCTAGTACAGTACCTCGTACTCTAAATCGTTAACAACTTTTTCTAAACAAAGATAGACAGACAGACAGACAGACAGACAGAAAGACAGACAGACCAAAATTTTCGCGTCGAAGGTCGCCAAGAAAGACTATCATCTTTAAAAACATGAACTATATGCGATATCCTGCACTGGCATGAGACACAACATATAGGCGCCGCAGTGAATGGACGACGCTTCGTTTAAACTGTCAAATACGACTCGTAAATCTTCAACGTCTCAGCGAAATACAGACCTAGTGGTCTGGAGCCTCTTTTAAGAACAACAACGCAGCTTCAGTACTTTTCACCGCACCCCACAACCCGCGCTGCGCGAAGACCCAAACTGAAACTGTAGAAAAAAGTCTGTAGAAATTTCGCCAGCTGAGCCTGTCCAATCCAAAGCCTGTAATTCTCATCATTCCCAAGAAGGTACATGATCGCAAGGCCAGATTCCCCTCTAGGTACCATTGCATGAAACCCTATAAAGCGTTTCAATACCATCAAGGAACACTGGTAGTGCTAGCATTGTGGAAGCTCCCTAGATGCAGTTACGATCTTCGCCTTTCGCTTCGTGTTGGCGTGTGACGGCTTGTCGTCGGAGTAGTGCATCTTCGACAAGTACACACATATTGCAATTTCGTGCCACCGACTGCTTGGAGTGCGACAGTGCTCACTGAGAGAACTGGTGTGATGAGCGCCACGTAAAAGCAACCATGTCGACGAGTGAATGGCGTCTCTTGCTGTGGTTAGGCAAATGCCAGGGGGATGTGTAGCGCCGGCGCTTGTTCGCTACTTAGGCTGAAACATCTTCTTCCCATGCTGCAGAAGCACGGTGTGGTTGTCTATGCCTCAGCGCAGGCGTCTGTTATCAATTACTCAAAAGCGCACGAATATACACGCGCATAGGATGAGCGTATAGTTCTTTAAATGATGCTATATACTAGCTGGTTTGTTTTGTGTTGAACTGTATGAAATGGGATGAAAAAACTTTATTTCTGTCCTGCAGGACGCACTTAGCGCGTCGCGGGCGTCTCCCACGTAGGAACCGACAGGAGTACCTGGCGGCCGCTTCGTGGGCCTGATGGACGGCCCATTGCTGGTCAGCGAGAAGTGAGCTCCTGAGGGACCTCTTTCACTTGCTTGAGGTAGAGTCGGGAGGAGTTGTTCTACACTCCCGGAGCATGTGTGGGAGTGTCGCTGTGTGTCCACATGATGGGCATGTGTCGCTGGGGTATGCATGAGTAAAATAAACGAGAAGCGTGGCAAGGTTTGGGTACGTGTGTGTCTGGAATAGGTGTAGGGTTAATGCCTGCGGTCTGCTAAGTTTCGGATGTGGGGGTGGAAAAATGCGGCGTTCCAGGTAAAAGTGCTTTGTTATGTCATTGTACGTAACAGGTGCATCCCGATTAGTATCTAACTCAGCAAGAAGGGGTTGCCCTGTGGCGGTGCGGTCGGTAAGCATCGTTCTATATTTTAGCTCAATGAATCAAAGCTAACCTCTTGTTTTAGCTATGTCTTGGTGGTGGTATGTTAAATTTGCCAAAAGGTTTTTGTTGCGTGGTACACGCGAGGGTATGGTTATATTTACAATATGAAATGGAAAACTGCCACTTACTACACTAAGAAATATTTTGCCAGAATTATTTCACGTATACGTACGGTTCACGAATGATGCGAATAGCTTATGCCCGATGTCGCTTTGTGTCGCCTAAATGCTCCATGCCTCAGTGCATAAAGAAATGCCCTTACGTTCGAGGTCATGGAATTAGGCCAGGAGCTCGACGGCGGCCGACATGATCATGCCGTCATCGCTCCCGCATGCAGCGAACCTATGACGAAGCCTAGACGAAGACTAGAAGAGGAGGCAACTGCCACTACCTCTTGACAGAGGGGGAGCAGCTGGCGTCACGTGTATACCTCAAGCTGCTCTTCAGGAACCACTGAGGAACAATATGAATAATATCAATTATTAAGAAGTTAATGCGACCATCGTGAAGAATGGTTTCAGCATGGGCTCCTGTAGTAGGGATCCCCACGTACAAGTTATGAGTGTCGTCCTCTTATGAGGTGGTCGCTGCACAAGCCATTACGAAGCGAAAGGCAAAGATAGTAACTGTATCGAGAGCCGCTGCGATGCTAGCACGACCACTGTTCCTCGCTAGTATTGATACCCTTCATAGAGTTTCATACAATAATACCCAGAGAGGAATCTTGAGCTACGATCGTGTACCTCCTTAGGAATTAGGAAAATTGCAGGCTTCAGATTGATTAGGATTAGCTATGAAACTGTCTACAGACTTTTTTTTTACAGTATCAGTTTTTTTTTCACGCAGCGCGTATGATGCGGTGCAGTGAAATGCACCGAAGAAGCGCCATTGTTGTTCAAAGAGGCTTAAGACCACCAGGTCAAAAGTTTGCCATGGTGTTGAAGTTTTACGAGTCGTATTTTACAGTAGAACTAAGCGTCGTCCATCAGCACTGCACATAGATGTAGCATCTCATGCTAGTGCAGGAATTTTGATCGAGCACATGTTTTATTGCGATAGCAATTCTATGGACCTACTCAGCTGTATCTCGCTCTGGGCACCGCCGTCACTCACCATATATGTATATATACGTAGCTATATATACGAAATGCAAAAAAAGTAAAAATAAAAAATGGCAGATCCCGCGTACAGTGGAAGTCGATGATACGCGAAGCACGATTAAGGAAGGTTGATATGTCCCTCTAAGATCAGCACTATGTTACGAGGTGGAGGTAAATGATGCCGTACATGATTTACTTGTCATGATTATCATGTTTGGATGTGTCGTTTACCTTCGTCATATATTCACGTCACGTGTGACCTAGTTTAGTATATGTGGAGCTCGCAAAACGGTCGTGAGCACGCTATGAGCGTGGTATGTTGTCACTTTCTTAAATGACACGCTTCACAGCATTATCATGTTTGCACCAGTCATATAGTGTTGTCATCCATTACCGTCTCGGAACACCGAATTCGGTATACGCGGAGTTAGCAAAACGGCCGCGAGTGCATCATGAACGTCCCAATATACTCTAATGTAGCGATGACACGTGCCCACGCTGGGCGCAGCGATGCTACATTAGCAAAACGCGAGCACTCTATAGCCACGTCGGCACTCTCTAGTAGACTTTTTCTGAAATAAATGTTTTTACCACCACCACCACCACCATCTATAGCCAGACGTCAGGCGTGGCCAGCGTTCGTAGGCGCCGCCCGACGGCAACCGGCGCGAAATGCAACATGCTTCATTTCGCGCCGATGCGTTATCCAGACAACACTGCGTCTCCCTCTTTTCGTGATGAAGGAACACCGCACGCGATGAAACGCGCATGCGTCAAAGCAGCGCAGCGCGGCACGCGCCTGCCTGCAAACATATGAAAAGACCGGCGCCCGGCGTGTCAACGCCGGCGTGACGCTACGAAATGAACGACGGCCAGCACGCGCACAGCATCACGTTGAAATGTATTGGCGCCTATATTTGTAGTAGGTAATCATGTTCTCTTATGACACGCATCTCATGATTATCAAGTTTGCACCAGTCATATACCTTCGTTACCAGTAAACGCCACGTAATACAAAATTTGGCATAAGGGAAGCTAGCAAAACGGCCCTCAGTGCATCATCAGTGTGGCATGTAGTCATGTTGTTACATGACACGCATGTTATGATTATTATGTTTGGATGTGTCATTAACCTATGTGGTCCGTTCGCGTCGCGTAATAACGAGTTTGGAACATGTGAAGCTAGCAAACAGCATCGAGCACATCATCAGCGTAGCATGAAGTCATGTTGTTACTTGACACGCATCTCAAGTTTATCATGTTTGCACCAGAGCCATACCTTCGTCAACCATTCACTTCCCATAATACCAAATTTGTTGTAAGTGAAGCTAGCGAAATGGTCAGCTGCGCATTAAGAGCGTGGAATGTAGTCATGTTACATGACACGCATGTCAGGATTTTTATGTTAGGGTCAGTCATTTGTATTCGGCACGCAATCGTGTCATACCATGCCAATTTTGCAACATGCAATGTGAACGAAACCACCGCAAGAGCTGCAGGACCATGAAATGTAAATTATGACATTAATGACATACTTGTCATAGTTTTCATGTTATGAATAGACAATTATGTTTTTCATAGAGTCATGTTATGCCATACCAAGTTTGGTATCCATGCCATTCTCGAAACGGCCAGGATAGCTAGAGGTTGCAGGTGGCCAGATAGATAGATAGATAGATAGATAGATAGATAGATAGATAGATAGAGAGATAGATAGATAGGTACGCTCAAAGTCGCCGAAGTTCGCTAAAAATGCTCCGCATTTAAAGAAGCTCTGGTGCGTGAAATCGCACTCTGGTTCTCTAACCGTGAGTGCAAGGCGTTAACCACTGAGCCACCGAGGATCACGTCCTTCAACGCTCAAACGGTAAGCTATTTATATCTACCACTTACCGCAGCTGACGGGTATCCCGATGGGGGGGGGGGAGGGAATTACCGTTTTTCCAGGATTACCAGCAAGATGGCGCGATGAGCGCGCACCACCCCATCGCGTGGCAGCGCGCGCTCTAATGACCCACGCGTACTTTGCCTCCCTTAGTGGAGGGTAGTGACACTCCCTCGCACGCACTTATCTTGCGGTGTCGAGGAGGGGAGCATCGTACCTCTTGGCTGGCCTCGGGCTTTGCCTGGAGCAATTATGTTGTAGGCCCTGGGTCCGCAAAGGTCACTGCAATCATTGCGATCTCCGTTTGCGAGAAGCGCGCTTGACAGACACAGCGAAGTAACAACTGAGACGTTTATTGGGGTGCATTTGTACCTGTGTGTGTGTTTCGTTAGTTATTTGTGCGTAAGAAACGGGCGCGTTTCAATCTGCTTTCTACTATGCGCGTGTCCTTCCAAATTTTCCTATTGCCTTCATTGCTTCGTCTTTGCGGCAGAACTGTGACTTAATTTTTTACGAGCGCGTCTTGTCTAATATCTTTTCTAATCGACTGCAAAATGATGACGAAGCTATGTAGACGCAACGCCTCACCCCGCTGACTCGACTTCATAACAAACTAGAGGTGCGTTGGCAGCAGAGCGCTTGGACAGACGCACCTAGCATCACAAAAGGCGAAATGTTATGTGTTTCCCATTTAAGTCTGTACTGCTATTTGCATAAATAGGCAATGAATACTTTCCAGAGAAAAACAAGCATGCTTGTTTTCAAGTGCTGATCCAGATTTCGAATCAAGTCTCGATGCTACATCTAGAACGCAATGCCAGAGCAATGATGGGTAAGTTTGCCCAGGTTTCATTTTTGCCCCCTTGTCACAAAATCTTTATGCAGTAAAGTTTGCGTAAAAATAAACGAAAGAAGTTTCAATTAAATATATGTTCATATCACCTTGTTTCACACTCGAAAAAGATGCGTTGCCAATATCAAGAACGTAATCCATCCGAAGCGGATCCGAAGCTTGTACTTCCCACAAATTCCATGGGAGTACAAGCGCCGCAGAAAAAACCCGCCTAGGCTGTAGCGCAAGTTCCTCTCTAGGGAGGAAGGAGACGAAGTTTTTCCTGAGCGGAACGCTGGTTTCAGTCTTTGTTATTTTTTCTCATTTTCTTTGGTGCTAGTGGAAGACGCCGCTCTTCTGCCTGCAGAAACGGACGTAGAATCACCAGGGCCTCCACCCATACGTTCCGCGTCGTCTGTGGCCACTCTAAGAAAGCGCTCCCGCCACCCAAGTGACGTCGACAGTGAGGACACGCTCATGTACTCTACGGCCAGTGATGAGAGCTCCGATGAAAGTGACTTTGTTCCCGTGGCAAGACACAAGGCGAAGAGGAGGCTGCTTACGACATCTCCTTCACAAAGTAAGGCCACCACGAATATTCAAGAGCCACCGGCGCACACTATTTTGTTTGTCCCGCTGAATGCCGCTGACAGCATGAACCGACTTAATCGCCAGGTTACGTCTATGTCACTTGAGGCGCTCGTTCTGGGACAAATAACAGACGTGAGAATCAATGGCCGCAAGAACGTTTTGGCGATAGACGTTACGCAACGTACTGCTCTCGACGTATTGACCAAGTTGAATGTGCTCGGGAACGTCAACGTACGTTCTGTCATACCAGATGGCAAGGACTCTAGGGCAGGCGTTATCTACGACGTCGACACCTCTATCAGCGATATTGATTTTCCCACTCTAATCAAAACAGTGACGGGAGCTACTATAATCTTGCAAGCCCGCCGTCTCGGGAACTCACGATGCGTGAAACTAGTTTTTAAGGGTGACAGCCTACCAACTCAAGTAAGAGTTTGTCATTTTCGACACACAGTACGGCTGTTCGTGCCGAAACCTCTTAAGTGTCGGAAGTGCTGTAAAATAGGACACGTGAGTGCTGTTTGCACAAGTTCTGCTGTGTGCTCCCGACGCTCGGAGTCGCACAACACGGAAGCCTGCCAGGCAGAACATCGCAAATGCGGCAATTGCCAAGGTCCTCACGAGGCGTCATCAAAGCAGTGCCCAAATGTGAAGAAGGAGATGCAAGTGCTGAAGCAGATGGCCAGAGACGGTTCTACCCACAGGGAGGCTGCCGCCAAAGTGCGACGTTGGCGCTCGCGCCATATGAAAACTCCTAGGACATCCTCTGCCAAGGCAAGGGATACACCGCTACCCCATATTATGCACTCACCACCACAAGCATCAACAAGTGCCAACAACAAGCATCCTCAAAAAGACGCAAGAAACATTGACCCTGACGCGTGGCCAGCGCTGCCGTCAGTGACACCGCCAGTAGAGCGGCAGCATCGCCCACTGAAAGCTACTTCAGAGAGATTAAGTCATGACAGTCAAGATAACAAAATAATAGACGTGATTAAGACCCTCATGAAGACAATTCGAGTACTCCTGAATATTATTCAGACTCCGGCTCCCACAGCGGTCTTCAAATATTGGACGCTTTGAATCCGGTGCTATCAAATCTGGAGAAGCACCATGGCTCTTTCTCTGCAGCCCTTCCGTAAACAAGTGCAAGAAGCATCAATTTTCCAATAGAATGCCCGAGGTCTCAAACCCCGCATTTCGGATTTTCGACCATATGTTTTCAAGAATCAGTTTCCAATTATCGTAATTTGTGAACCACGTCTTCACAATGCTATACGAATTTCTAAATACGAGGCTTTCAGATCTGCAACCCGTAACGAAACCAGTAAGGTCATTGTTTACATCAGGTGCGAACTCATATATTGAGCATCCAGTAACACCAGACTACAGCAGCCAATGCCTGACAGTTAAGTGTAAGAACGTGAACTTGTGAACTTCACGCTAGTGGCAGTATATATTTCGCCTTCAGGCCGCTTCGACCCACCAAGATTAAGCGCCATTATATCAGCGACACCTGGGCCATGGATTATTACCGGTGATTTTAGCACTCATCATCCTCTGTGGGGAAGCCAGAAGATAGACCGTCGGGGAAGGGTTGTGTCCTCCTTTGCATCTGACCACCAACTATATTGTTTAAATGACGGTGCTCCCACGTTTTTACGGGGTCTGACATATATTAGCTGTCTCGACCTAACTTTTGTGTCAAGTAGCCTAAACACCAAGGTGCAGTGGTTTGCGGACAATGAAACGCATGGCAGTGACCACATCCCCACCTATATAAAAATCAAGGGGTTAAGCAAGTCGCAAATCGCGCCCACTTCACGGATAGACTGGTCAAAGTATAGATAATACACAGAGAAGCAATGCGAGAGAACCAAGAAGGTTCTCTTGAAAGCCTAGAAGGTACAATGAAGGCCGTTATTCAAGAGGCAACGTTTACTTGTGGACCTTTGCCAGATTTTTGCAAATATGAGGTGAAGTTGGAGTGACTTCGCGCAATCCGTCGTTGCGCCGAACGACGTTATAGGCGCACGAAATCTATATACAACTTGAGGGAAGCGAGACGTCTAGAAAAGAAGATTCAACGTCGAGTCAGTGCTCTACAGTCGCAACGATGGAAGTCACTATGCGAGTCACTCGATCGCCACAAACCTTTTTCGCAAATATGGAGAATAATCCGCGGCCTACGAACATTGCCACAACAAAATCGTTCGTTCAAATGCCTTGCTCTCCACCAAGGCCGGCGTGAAATTGATGTAGCGGAAGACTTCAGTGTCAGGGTTGCAAACAAGGGGTCCAGGATGATCAACATGAGTAACCTACGAAACGCGCTGGCGTCCAGAGACACTCGGATGGACAATATGTTTTCTCTAGAAGAGCTTCAGGCAGCATTGGCAGCATGCAAGCGCTCGTCATTGCCTGGACCCGATGGAGTCACTTACATGGCCCTTGCTAACCTAGGACGAACAGCTCGGCGTGCCCTTCTAGCTGTATAAAACGACTCGTGGAGCAACGGTTTGGTTCCTCCTTCGTGGAAGTGCAGCCGCCTTGTGCCCCTGCTCAAACCAGGCAAATCGCCTTTGGACATGGCCTCCTATCGCCCCATCGCGCTTGCCAGCTGTTTTGGAAAGGTGGTAAAGAGAATGGTGCTGACACGCCTGGAGTGGTACTTGGAACATAACAATATATACCCCGATGCTTTGACCGGCTTTCGACGTGGACGGTCTTCCATAGACAATGTTGTTGATCTTGTCACGTCTGTACAACAGCAGAAGAGCCTAAAGAGATTATCAGCGGCACTTTTCTTGGATATTAAGGCTGCATACGACAATGTATTACATGAAACCATCCTGGACGCCTTGGGCAGCATTGGATTGGGAGGCCGCGTTTACCAATGGATCTACAGCTATTTGAAGGACAGAACCTTCTTGGTTCAGACAGAAGATAGCGCAACAAGGCAACATCATACTTATCGCGGCGTACACTCAAGGTGGGATCCTAAGCGCCATACTTTTCAACCTTGCGCTCATCGGCCTCGTTGACGTCCTGCCACACTCCGTGCATCTGTCGATATACGCGGATGACATCTCCATCTGGGCATCAGGGGTCACGCGTCTACACGTACGAGCCAGGCTTCAGACAGCGGCTACACTGACGTCAAACTACCTTCAAGGACGAGGACTGGAGCTGTCATATGAGAAATGCTCACTAGTCGCGTTTACGCGCAAGATAATGACGCCATACCGCATCAGAATTAATGGACACACAATCAGCTATCAACGGACTCACCGTTTCCTGGGAGTAATAATAGACCGTGATTTGTCTTGGAGCCCTCATATCGCTTACATGAAGATGAAACTGACCATGATCACCCACGTCCTAAGGTTTCTTGGGGGAAAATCATGGGGTACATCGCTACGAGCCTTGCTTCAACTGTATGCTGCACGTTTTCTTGACTTCATGCGCTACAGCCTACCTGTGCTTGGCAAGGCACGCATAACAAACGTACACGTCCTCCAGTCATTACAAGCTCAAGCACTGAGAATATGCCGCGGGCTGCCGAGATGCGCATCCTCAGCAGCGTCTGTCGCAATCGCTCATGAACACCCTATCACAACCTACATTCGTGTCGATGCTTTAAGAACGCACATAAGACATGCCACCCGGATTCAATCGCATCACCTCGGCTCCCTTCCAACTTCCAGGCCATGCTCGGCGTTCTGCTCTATTATTGCCCCACATCGCACGGTGATTCCCACGAACGTCACGCACGCAGCAAGACCATCGTTACCATTGTGTTGTCTACATCCACTGGAAGCCCTGATAACCATCCCCGAAATGCAAAAGAAGAAAAATTTGTCAAATTTGGCCCTAAAACAAACAACATTACTGTTTCTGCATGAGAAACACACTGGACGCATTCACATTTACACGGATGGGTAGCTCACTTCAACAAGTTCAGCAGGCGCAGTGGTAATTCCGGAGAAATCCATCACGATAAAGTTTTGGACCTCGTATCTGACATCATCCACGGCGGCAGAACTCACCGCCATTCGTGCCGCTCTAGAGTTCCTAGTTGAAGAACCGCAACAGACATGGTCAATATTCTCCGACTCCAAATCAGCTCTCCAGGACATTGCCTCGCCATATCGTCATGGACCAAACGAACAGCTAATTGCTGAAATACGATTGCTTCACCACCGGGCTATAGAGAAACAACATGACATAGCGTATCATTGGATACCAGGCCACTGCAGCATTGATGGAAACGACTGTGCAGATGAAGCAGCCCGAACTGCTCACGATGATGCCCCTTGTGTAGCTATACCGTTATCAAGAACGGACGCCGCTGCAAGGCTTCGATCCCTTGCACGAGAACTGACACTCGCTCAGTGGAATTCACCGACATTCACCAACGTCCGCCTTCATAATTTGGACCCACACCTACAGCTCCGTCTTCCATCAGGAATAACCAGAGCAGAGGAGACACTTTTGTGCCGTCTGTGAATTGGGGAGGCCTTTACGAATGCTTATTCGTTTCGAATCGGAATGGCCAGAAGCCCGACATGTGACAACTGTGGCTGCGCAGAGACTTTCTCCCATCTTCTCTGCGAGCGTCCCCGCTTCAGCGTGTCAAGAAAAGAACTGTCAAAAGCTTTAGATAGAATAGACAATCGCCAATTGTCGGAAGAAAGGGTATTAGGACACTGGCCGAGACCGTCCTCTGCACGCAAGGCACTGAGAGCGTTGTTCCGCTTTCTGCGGGCAAGTGGTCTTAGAGACAGACTGTAAACAGCGTCGTGGATCGTCTGATAACCTTCTCTCTCTTTTTTTACAACGTCTCTTTTCTCTTATCTTTTATCCCCCTTACCTCATTCCTCAGTACAGGGTAGCCAGCCGGTCTGAGAACTGGCTAACCTCCCTGTCCTTCCTCATTTATTCCTCCTCCTCCTCCCCTCTAGGTATTGTTGCATGAAACTTCATGTTACGTTCCCCCGATCTCTGGCGTTGCGTGGAATATCTGAGGCAATGCTTGAACTGGGTCATCGCTGAATTGTTTCTTATCAGCATTAGCAACTCTCGATCGTGACGGATTGCTTCCCCCAACAATTCACAGGCAGCGGCAGTGCACCCCTCCGCCGAACCCACCAACATGCGAGAGAGTGTGTGTGAGATATAAAAGAGGTGTTTGCAGAGTGTTTAAAATGTGCTACGGTAGCTTCATCGGTAGAGTCCCGGGCGCTAAGCGCCACAAGCGAGCAGGCCGTTGGGTCAATTTCCGACAGCGGATCTTTTTGTTATAGTTATTTCTTACTTGTTGCCATACATATCCTCATAGTGATATTTGTGACAATATTACGACAACAAATTCGCGATAGAGCCTTGCATAAAACCTAATATTGACAAAGACACCAACCAACTCATGAGAAAAGTTCTTATGTCGTATACATTCATGTGTTGATTAGGCTGTGGTTATGGTACTTGACTACTCAGCTGATTTTCGTTGGTTCAATTACGGTCATGACAGTCACATTTCGATAGAGCTGAAATTCGACAGGCGGATGTACTCTGCAATGTCAGTGGACGCTGAAGAAGAGCATATGGAGTCCATCTCTAGGGCATCTGTAATAATTATGTCCTAGATTTCACGCGTAAAACCCGGTGTATTGATTTTACGCAGGCGTAAAGGTAGCGTACTTCATAATAAATACGGTCTATTCCACGGCTACCTTACCTGTTTCAAGTTGACACGCAGCCATGTTGTGCGAAAACACCTGAGTAGTGTAAGGATGTCATATATGACTTAACTAGCTTCATGTTAGTTTCTCGCCCCCTGAAAAAGGTGCGTTAAGCAAAAAGCAAAATATATAATATAAACAAAAAAAATATTTGACGCAGTCGACAGGATTCGAACCTGTGCGGGGATACCCCAATGAATTTCGAGTTCATTGCCTTAACCACTCGGCCACGACTAATCGACGAATGCATTGCACGAAACCCTCAAACTAACGCCTCAAACTATACTCGTCGCCCTTGTTCTGCTGACAATATTGACCTGCCCACTGAGTGCTAATAAATATGAAACAGTGCAGAGAACTATTCAGTGAAATTCGCTCTCAGCGCACAGTGCGGTACCATAAAAAATGGCAGCATATCCATGGAGTGAATGATAGAGAGTGGGGCGAAGCATTCGTCCCTCCATGCGTCCATCTTTGTGACCGTCCATGCGTCTGTTCGTGCGCCCGTCCCTGCCTTCGTTCATGCATCTGCCCCTGCGTCCTTTCATGCGTCCATCTATGCATCTGTCTGTGTGTCCGTTCGTCCATCTATTCAACACTCCAGGTCCCACCATCTCGCATCTTTTTATCATATATTCCCCATATAGAAGCACCGACATTCAGTGGACATTTCAAGGAGTAAACGAGAGGTGGCACACGCAGACTTTCTTACGGCTTGCGCTTCGTATCTACTTCCCACCTTCAACCACCTCGAGTTCATGGTATATACTAGTTCACTGTATTCATGGCACTGCGGCCCAATGCTCGCTAAACCTTTCTCAAACCAAGGAGGTTACGCCCAGCGAGTATAACGTAGCAACCTTTTTCTGTCACATAGTGCTCAATGTACATGCCAGTGGCTGCTTACGTGAAATGAGAGACAGGAGGATTCAACTTTTTATTTCTTACGGCTTGCGCTTCGTATCTGCTTCCCCCCTTTAACCACCTCGAATTCATTCAAGGTGTATACTAGTTCATTGTATTGGTGGCCCTGCGGCTCAACGCTCGCTAAACCTTTTTAAAACTAAGGAGGTTACACCTAGCGAATATAATGTAGCAACCCTTTCTTGTCCGATAGTGCTCAATGTACATGCCAATGGCTGCTAATGGGGATCGCAGCATGCGCGTTGACTAAAAGCCAAATGCTCCTGTCTCTCATTCCCCATCAGCAGCCATTAACATGTACATTGAGCACTACTTTTTATTGTTAAACAACGCACAGGGGAAATCTCTCACCGGCACCACCTTGGAGGTCAAATGTTATACCTATTTCGGGTATGTGCCACTGGTGGTATGTGCCACTGATGACGAAATCAAGGGCGCATTAGACGCAATGAAAAAGGGATCGGCCCCAGGGCCTGACGGACTCCCTGCAGAGTTTTATGTACATTTCTGGCCTATCATTGGTAAACTATGTCACGCGTCATTCGCAAGTGTTTCCGAGATATCACACTTCCAACTTCTTTCCAAAAAGGCCGTATAACACTAGTTCCCAAGAAAGACCCAATGTCCACGCGACCAGAAGATTGGCACCTGATTACCCTCCTCAATGTAGATTACAAACTCTTGGCCAACATTTTGGTGCGCCGAATTAGTCCATCTCTTATTATTCGCTACCCACCAGGTCTGCTCTGTTCTGGGCCGAGAAATACACACCCATACGTGGTTAACGCGTGAAATCATTCAATACAGCACTAGCCGATGTGCGCAAGAACTGTTGGTTTCATTAGATCAAGAGAAAGCTTTTGATTTCATACAACATGGCTACATACTAAATGTTTTACATGCATAGGATTCCCGGATAAGTTCATTGACCTCATCCACGCGATGTACACTAATTCAGAAAGTACCTTTTACTTAGATTCCCGTGAGAGTCACGCATTTAGAGTCACGCGTGGGGTCCGTCAAGGGTGTCCCCTCTCCCCAGTGTTATTTATCCTTGCATTAGAACCCTTCTTGAGGGCCGTTGAACATCACCCGCAGATTCGTGGCTTACCTCTACCCGGTAACACTCAAGTGAAGGCCACTGCATATGCAGATGATATTACTCTATATGTACATAATGAACAGTCGCTGCAGCTAGCTCTCGATACATTCCATGACTTCGGTAATATCTCCTGTGCAAGGTTAAACTTTTCTAAAAGTCAGTATTTTTTTATTGGCAACCCCAACGGTCGCATGAACATCACGTCACCTTTAGAGTGGTCTCCTGAGATTTCAATACTCGGAGTCACTCTCACTGCATTTGGTATACAGGATATCATCTGGTCGTCCTTTGTACAAACTCTTCTGAGAGATATCAAAGCAGCCAGGTACTTCGAATTCCCCCTCTTGGAACGCCGATACTTAAATCAAACGGTGTACCTAGGAAAATTTTGGTACCTTTGCCATTCTGTTAAACCACCGCTCCACGTCTGCAGGAAAGTGCAAAGCTGCATCAGTTCATATCGATACCCAGCACCTCCACCAAAATATTTCTCTCTCTGCATCAGTTCATTTTTTTGGTCTGGTGGCACAGAATTGTTATCGCGTCCAGCGTTAGCTCAACCGCGAGATCAAGGTGGTTTTGCATTCCCCGACATTTTCGTCACGGCTTCTACATTGTCCTTCTGCACTCTATTGCGAATACGAAGCAATGATGGCATGCCCGCTTAGAAACTGGCTCGCTACCATCTGGGGCCATCACTACGTGTCTTCTTGCCGGATAGCCAAATAAACCGAGGTCCCCAATCAACTGAATTACCATCTTTGTATCGAGCCCTTCTGGCATTTCACCAACGTTTGGATGCTATGTGCCCAGAGATAGAGGTGGCCGATTCTAAAGTGGTGGACACAATGGCCGCCCTTCTTCGGCCCTTGGTGCCCCAGCATCGTCAATCTGTAATGAACCGCGCTTGGAAACCAATAACCGCCGCAGTGTTGCCAGGGCATCTCAGAGATTTTGTCTGGAGGTTGGGCTGGGGCTTGCTCCCCACGCGAGATCGGTTGCAGCGATGGCAGGTGGTTCGCACTTCCACTTGCCCTAACTGCGTCACGGTAGAGACCAATCGACATGTGACGTTTGAATGTGTGCTTTCCCGCCTTTTTTGGCGTGCGGTTAATGCTGGTTTTCGGGGACAGGGTGTGCAAACTTTCGTGTCCAACGGCCGGTTTCCGCGTAGCCGCTTCTCCGCTCTGTTAATAGTGGCGGGGCTGTTCAGCCTTTGGAAAAAACGATGTGAGGCCGTAGCTGCCAATTGCCGCCGGCGTGCTTTGTGGCCGATAGTGGGAAGAATGAGACGAGAGATCCTCGCGTTCCTCTCCGAGGAACTTTTCTTCCTCAGGGAGCAAGAGTTTCTGCGGCATTGGTCGTGCCCTTTCGTCAAAGTGGAACATGAAAGGATACAACTCATTTTTCGACCGACTTGGTGCTAAGCAGCGCCCGTTTGAGTTGTTTTATATGATTTCATTTGTTACATATCGTGTTTCAGTGCATCTATTGTATCAGTATACTATTGTATCATGATATCGCATTGAGTTCTTGTGTACATATATGCCAACATTGTCATGTATATTAGAGCAAATGTCTTCATTGTAACGTAGTGACGTTAGTCGTGAAATAGATATGTGCCGAGGTGTATATGCACTGTTACTGGAATGGTATGAAGCCTTTGTGTTCTGTACATGCTGTAAATAATTTTTTTCTAAACAAGGAGCTTCATAAGAAGCTTCGCCCCTAATATTTTCTTACACACGAAAAAATTGGCAGATCCCACGTACCGTGGGAATCGATGATATGCGAAGCACGAGTAAGAAAGGTTGATATGTCACTTTAAAATCAGCTCAACATTAAAAGAGGGAGGTAGATGATGCCGTACAAGACTTACGTGTCGTGATTTTCACGTTTGGATATGTCGTTTACCGCCGTCCTCTATTCACGTCATGCGATACCAAATTTGTTATGTGTGGAGCTAGCGACATGGCCGTGAGTTTGCTATGAGTGCAGTATGTTGTCATGTTCTTACATGACACGCGCGTCACGATTATCATGTTTGCACAAGTCATATACTTTCGTCATCCACTGACGTCTGGTAACACCAAATTTGATATATGTGGAGCTAGCAAAATGGCCGCGAGTGCATCATGAAGGGCCCAGTATACTCCAATGTAGCGTCGACGCGCGTGCATGCTGGGCACAGCGACGCTACGTTTGGAAAACGTGAGCGGTCTATATTCCGATGCCAGGTGCCACCGGCATGACCAGCGTCCATTGGCGCGGCCTGACGGCAACCGGTGGAAATGCAACACGCTACATTTCGTGCCGATGCGTTACCCAGACAACACTGCTTCTCCCTCTTTTTGGGATGAAGGGACGCCGGACACGCTGAAACGCGCATGCGTCAATGCAACACAGTGCGGCGCGCACCTGCGAATATATGGCAGGACCGGCGCCTGGTGTGGCAACGCCGGCGGGACACGACGATATGAACACCTGAGAGCACGCGCACCGCGTCACGTCTAAATGTGTTGGCGCCTTGACTGTGGCAAGTAGTCATGTTCTCACAGGGCACACATCCCTTGATTATCATGTTTGCACCGGTCACATACCCTCGTCAACCACTGACGTCACGTAATACAAAATTTGGCATCTGTGAAGCTAGCGAAACGACCACGAGCGCACTATGAATGTAGCATGTAGTGATGTTGTTACTTGACACGCATGTCATGATTATGTTTTGATATGCTATTTACTTTTGTCGTCCGTTTGCGTCGCGTAATACCGAGTTTGGTACATGCGAAGGTAGCGAAATTGCCACGAGAGCATCACGAGCATGGCCTATAGTCTTGTTGTTACATGACACGCATCTCATGATTATCATGTTTGCACCGGTCACACACCTTTGTCTTCCATTCACGTACCGTAATGCCAATGCCAAATTTGGTATATGTGATGCTAGCAAAACGGCCACGCGAGCGCATCATGAGCGTGGCATCTAGTCATGTTGTTACATGGCATGCATGTCATGATTTTCATGTTAGGGTCTGTCGCTCGTCTTCACCATGCAGTCATGTCATACCATACCAGTTACGAAACTGCCAGGAGAGCTAAAAGTCGTAGGCAGCTAGATAGATAGATAGATAAATAGATAGATAGATAGATAGATATATAGATAGATAGATAGATAGATACGCTCAAGGTCGCCGAATTTCGCTAAGAAATGCTTCGCAATTAAAAATCAGACGCATCAACAACGCGTGCTACGCAGAAGCATCGGAATCAACGATATTCTTGCCCCCGTCGTGAAGTACTGAACAATGACTTGCAGTCTTACCGATATCTGTAGCTGTCGCACAAAGCAGAACGGGGAGAGCACTGAATGCGTGCCGTTGAGAACGTGTCGGCTAAGCGAACTACTCGCCTTCTTCACAGCTGGTCGCAAGAGAAAGTGAGTTAATGTGGGTCTCGCGTTAATGTTTTATGGGCGAAGCTCCCTCAGGCGTGGGTCTATACATCCTCTGATGCTTGTGATAGTACTAGGTAGCCACCGCTGGCACATACCCACTCTAGAGAGGGTATGTGTGACAGGGTATGCGAGATACCAGACGGCGGTAGTTACCCCCGTATTCAGAAACGCTGCTTGTCTTGATCTTGACCTGCCACCGACTTCAATGCAGCACAAACGCGTTTCGAAACACTCTGTCTTTAGGCGGTGGCAAAGCAGCACAAACGCACAGACGCCTCGTGAACACGCTGCAATAAAGGCAGTTTGAAGTCAAGTTCAAATCAAGTAGCGTTTATTAATACGGGGTTTAGTGTTCCCTAGATGGACGCACGGACTGGCACATGGACTGACGGACAGACAGACTAGCAGATAGATGGACGGATGGATGGATGCGTGGATGTATGGACGGATGGACTCACGAATGGACGCATGGACAGGCGAATGGACGCATGAATAGAGGCACGGATGGTCGCGCGGACCATCCATGCATCCATTCGACGGTTGTGGTAGTACAAATATTTTAGTACAAAAAATACACCAGAGCGTTGTGGCATATTGCATGATTGAGTGGCAAGACCCTACTCCGGCATGTCGATGATGTTGTTCGCTGCTCAAGTGCGCCTCACCAAGAAGCGTTGAGCATCCAATGTCGAGCAGCCGAGCAAGTACTCCTCCAAGCTTCTCTGGTTTGGATGAAGAAAGGCGATGAAAAACTTGGCCCGAATCTGCATGTTACACTGCCAATGTCGTCGAGAGACAATAGTCCCTGCGTCTGGTGAGTGTGAAGAAAACGTTTATTTGATGTTCTGCTGCAAGAAAATTGGTGAATGGTATTCTCGACGCGCTGCGATAGAGCGCCTCGAGCGTGTAAAGGAGGCAAACGAGCGCTGTAACTTTCGTCATGCCATACCAACTAGCCCAAGCTGCCACACTTCTGAGCGCATCGAGGATGGATGGATGGATGGATGGATATGGCTGTACCCTTTAGATCGGGCGGTGGCTAGTGCCACCAAGCCGTAATACTTAATGAACTCAAAACTATATTTATTTCTTTTTCCTTAAAAAGTGAGTTTGAAGATTCGTACTTTGCAGTGAAGAGTTTAATTTTCACTCGTGCTTTGACTTAAGTCACCAATCAGATAACCTCCTTCTAGTTAAGTCTACTTGCTTAAAGTCTATATTGCCCTCCCGGTCCCTAAACCCCAGTGCTTTGAAAACTCAGCACCATCATCCTCAACTATAGGGTGAAGCCCTTTACAGAACATTATCAAGTGTTCCGCAGTTTCTTCTTCCTCTTCACACGCACTGCATACTGTGTCTACCCCTTCGTATTTGGCCCGATATGTCTTGGTTCGCAGTACTCCCGTCCTTGCCTCAAACAGTAGAGAACTACCCCGAGTATTATCATAGATCCTTTCCTTGGCAATTTCCTGCTAAAAGTTCGATAGATCTCTAGTGCGGACTTCTTAATCATGCCCATTTCCACATGTCAGTCTCCGTTTCTTTCACTTTCTTCTTATCCGATAGTTCTTTTTGGTTGGCCACCTGCTGTTTCTAAGTATTTACCAGTCAACCTCCTGGTTCGCTTCCTCCATTTTGTATCGACACTCTTCATGTACAAATAGCTGAAAACCTTCCTAGCCCAAAGCTCCTCCCTTATTTCTCTCAATCGCTTCTCAAATTTTATCTTGCTGCTAGCTTTCTGCCCTCAAATGATGTCCGTCCCTAATCACCTTGTACTCCCTGATTTGGTGTATTCCTGTGAGCTCCCAAAGCAAGCCTACCTATTCCACGTTGCTTAATTTCTAATCTTGCTTGAACTTATGATCTCATGCACAAGACCGCATTGCCGAACGTCAGCCCAGAAACCATGACCCCTTTCCATATTCCTCTCACAACACCATGCCTATTGTAATTCCACAGTGCCCTATTTTTCATCACTGCTGCATTCCCGTTACCTTTAGTCGTCACGTATATTTCGTGTTCCCTCAGGTACTCGGTCCCTTTGCTTATCCATACGCCCAGATATTTGCATTTATCTGTTATCTCTAGCGTGACGTCCTGTATTCTAAGCTCACTACCTTCGTTGTCATTGAAAATCATGACTGCTGATTTTTCCTTACTAAATCTAAAATCTAACCTATCTCCCTCATTACCGCTGATGTCCATATGGGACGTCTCTGCAAATCTTACTTGTTGTTGGCCATTAGCACTATATCATCTGCGTACATTAATGCTGGTAGTGCCTGATCAATAAGTGTTCCTTGTTTGACGAAAGAGAGGTTGAAGCCCAGCCCACTTCCCTCTAATTTTGTCTCTAATCCTTGTAGGTACATCATGAATAATAAGGGTGACAGGGGGCACCCCTGCCTAAGCCCCCGTTTTACCTCTGCAGGCTTGGATACCTGTTTTTCCCACTTTATAACTACCTTGTTACCTTTATAGATACCCTTTAAAAGATTAGTTACTACATGTTTCACGCCTAGTGTGTCCAGTATTCCCCACAATTCCTCTTAAACCACGCTATCGTACGCTCCCCTGATATCCAAGAATGCTAGCCACAGGGGCCTGTGTTCCTTTTCTGCTATTTCGATGCACTGCGTCAGTGAGAACAGATTGTCTTCCAACCTCCTGTGTTTCCGAAACCCATTCTGCAGTTCCCCCAGCACCCCCTCATCTTCTATTCATGCCTGCAGTCTTTCCTTTATAATCTGCATCGCCAGCCTGTAGACCACTGATGTCACTGTTATAGGACGGTAGTTGTTTATGACAGCTTAGTCCCCCTTTCCTTTATAGATCATGCTCATCTTGCTAAGTTTCCATCCATCGGGAACTTCACCATCGATTATTATTTTGCTCACTGCCTCTCTCAAAGCCTGCTTAGACTTCGGACCTAATGTCTTTATCAGCCTAATTGGAATGCCATCTGGGCCTGTTGATGTACTACTAGGAACCCTTTTCTCAGCCCTTTCGCACTTTCGTTGTGAAAATAACATAACATAACATAACTTTATTTTCCTTAAAGACCCCTCGAGGGGGTATTACATAAGGGGTGGGTTAACATATAAATTTTTTTTGTTGCCACAAATTTTTATCACGAAAAGTGGACACATAATCGATCAAAAAATGATGATGAGCATTCAGTGGTGACGACATCATGGGGAAGGTCATTCCAGTCTTTTGCTGTCCGAACAAAGAAGGACATAGAAAAGGTGGTCGTCTTAATCCTCGGCCGGGCAACTTGAAGCGAATGACACGTGCGGTGAGATATGCGGGCCGGTGGGGTGATGTAGGGATGACGAAGGGTGCTGTAAAAAACTTATGAAAAGGTTGAGACTAGAGATGCGGCGGCGAATGTCAAGGTTTAAAATAGCCGATTCTTTTTTGAGTGATGTTACACTTGTATTGTAGGAATATGAAGAATGAATGAACCTGATGGCACGGTTTTGAACTGCCTCGAGTGAGTCGATCAGATAGGCTTGGTATGGGCTCCAGACTGCGGATGCGTATTCTAATTTGGATCTGATGAGGGACTTGTAGGCCTATAGCTTGACAGTTTTAGGTGCGTGCCGGAGGTGACGTTTCAGGAAACCCAGAGATTTGTTCGCTGATGACATAATGTTAGTAATATGCGTGCACCAGTTTAGATCATTACATGTGGTGACACCGAGATACTTGTATGACTGCACGTGTTCGAGGGTAACGCTAGCAATTACATAAGGGAACAGAAGGGGGTTGTGGCGGCGGTGAAATGAAACGATCTTGCATTTGTTGGGATTAAGTTTCATGAGCCACAGGTCACACCATTCTTGCACGTGGTTTAGGTCATCTTGGACAGCGGCTTGATCAGTGGGGTTGGTAATTGGTTGATATATTACGCAGTCGTCGGCGAACAAACGAATACAAGAGTAGACACATAAAGCTAGGTCGTTTATGTAAATCAGGAAGAGAAGAGGCCCGAGTACGGAGCCTTGGGGGACACCTGACGCTACTGGAACGGGACTAGAGTGTACTTCACCGATGGAGACAAACTGCGAGCGGTTAGTTAGAAATTCCTCAATCCAATTTACTATGTCATGATGTATATTTAAGGATCTGAGTTTCATTAAGAGCCGCTTATGGGGTACCGTATCGAATGCTTTCGAGAAATCTAAAAAGATGGCGTCCGTCTGCAGATTAATGTCAAGATTGGCATGCAAATCCTGAACAAAAAGGGCTAATTGGGTTTCGCAAGAATAACCTTTGCGAAAACCATGCTGTGCGGGGTGGAAGAAGTTATTGCCGTCAAGAAAATGAATGATTTGGGAAAAGATGACGTGCTCCATGATTTTACAGGGTACGCTTGTTAAAGAAATGGGGCGATAGTTTAGAGGGCTGTCTTTGTTACCTGATTTGAAAACCGGAGTGACCTTCCCCGTCCTCCAGTCGGCTGGTAAGTTGCCGGTGTGAAGTGACTGTGAGAATATTAGCGACATAATCACTGAAGAAGTACATTTAGTGTTTTTAAGAATTTTCGAATTGATTCCATCCACACCTGCTGAAGAGGACAGTTTCAATTTTTCGATGACAGACATTATACCGTCTGGCATAAATGTTATACGTGACATAGAAGACGGTACACAAATTGGTAACACAGGTAATGGTATAGGGGTTTCGTGGGTAAACACAGATGAAAAAGCAGTATTGAAGAGCTCAGTGCTCTCAAAATTACCGATAACGTCACCCACTTCACTTTTCAGTGTAATGCTGCGCGTTTCCTGTGGATTAATTATTTTCCAAAACTTTCTGGGGTCATTAGTAAGTATCTTGGGTAAATCTGTGTGAAAAAAACGAGCGCCTGGCGCTGCGTAAGGCGAGCAAGTATGTTTTTTCAGCCGCATAGTATTTTTCCAGTTGTGAGCACTCTGTTTTTACTTGGCAGCGCGAAATAACCGTTTTTTTCTTATTTTCAAGTCTTTTCAAGGTTTTTGAGAACCATGGTTTCTGGGAAGACGTACGAAATGTAGTTGTAGGTATGAATTTTCTTGCTAGCTCCCCTATTTTGTTTTTGAAGATTGTCCAGTTGTCTTCGACTGTTCTGCTTGAATGGCGAGCTTCAAAGTCTGGTAAAAAACGTTGCAGTTCGTTGTTGATTGCCTCGTAATTCCCTTTATCATATAGATTGATAGTCTTGGATTGTATCAGGCCGGGCGAGTGACTGAAATTGAAGACTGAGTGTATAACCTTATGGTCGCTGATTTCGCGCAAATATGTAAGCGAAGATAGCGTTTCGGGATGTGTTGTTAATATCAAGTCCAATATGTTCGCTGAGCTATTTGTCACGCGGGTTGGCTCCAACACCAGCTGTGTGAGGTTAAAGTTTAGGCAGACATTGACGAATTCTTTTGATTCCGCGCTTGTTCCTGACAAACCTGCCAGATTTTGCCAATCGATGTCAGGATAGTTAAAGTCACCGAAAATTAGGACGCGCGCGTTGGGGTGTTTCAACATGAGATGATTCAATATGTGGTTAAATTTCTGTGGAAAGTCTGGGTTGCTTTGCGGGGGCCGATAGCACACTCCAAGTAGCAAAGTTAGTGGTGTAGAACGAATGAGAAGCCATAGTATTTCTAAGTCAGTCGCAATGTCGATGACTGAGCACGAAATAGCTTACTAGTGGCGATCAGAACACCTCCCCCACGGGCGCCCTTACGATCGTTACGAAAAACGTTGAAGTTCGGAAGACCGGTCAGGATTTCGTCGTCTGTGACGTCACCAGAAAGCCACGTTTCGGAGAGCACGACTATATTGCTGCTAGATGACGAGACAAGACTACATACTTCCTCGCGTTTTGAAAGGAAGCTGCGCACGTTAGTGTAGACCACAGAAGTAGTAACATTTGCTCGGGCGTATTACGGGGGCGGTGTGGCAGTTCGCGATGCTGCCTGGTTTGCTATGGGATTTCTTTGACTTTTTGCGATATTTCATCGAAGGCATACTTCTTTGAACCAAGAAACAACGTTTTGTAAGGGCATGAAAAAGCGGTTGACTTGTTTCTAGCGAAGGCTATTAGGTGTTTTCGTGCATTTTGAACCGAGCGTGAGAAGTCCTGCCTGATAGCGTAAGTAGTACCTTTCAGTTTTTTGCCGTTAGACAAGATCGCTTCTTTAGTTTTAGAAGATGTAAATCTTACTATGATAGGACGCTGCAGGCCAGCCTTGTAGCGGCCGAGCCGATGTGCCCTTTCAATTTCCTTCGGATCAATTTTTATGTTTAAGTGCTCACTGCAGAGGTTCATAATTAATCCTTCCGATTCCAAGAAATTTTCAGAGTGGTTAGTATCTGGAAGTCCGTGGAATAGCAGGTTGTTGCGTCGCGAGCGATTTTCAGCGTCCTCAAATCGAGCCTCTAAGGTTTCAATGTGACGGCTGGTGGCAGCCGTACTGGCCTGCAATGTCACTAGTTCTGATCGCACAGATGAAAGGGTTTTGTAGTGCTCCTCCAACTGTGCTATTCTATCATTTAGGTCACGAATAGTTTTTCCCGTAGTATGCAGCTGTACTTTTAAGTCTTGCACTTCGGAAAGGAGTGCTGACTGCCCGGTAGATATTTTTTTCAGCTCAGCCAGAACTACAGGGTCAGTAGGCCCTGGATTGGTTTCTATGTCCCCTGACAGTAGCAGTAATAAACAGTGAATGGCATCGATACATTCAAAAGCAAAGCATACACAGTACTGCGGGCTCGGCAGCTGGACGAGACAGTAATTACTTGATTTTTTTGAAAACAAAGAGCTTTTTCTACCAACCTGCATAGCAAACAGGAGCGGGTTAGATGACTGTTCCGTGGCGTAGCCACCGAGCCCACAGCATGCCGCGCGGGGATGCTCCAGTTTTATAGCTGTTGGTGATGCTGATGGCGATAGGGCTACTAGTGGCTGCCGTATCCATAGTTCCTCGCGTGGGGGCGCCGCTTGACAGGCCAGGGCATCGATGTTGAAACCGCATTGGGTAGGCGTATCCGCGCTGATATCGAGCCACAAAGGCTCGCAGGCTGCTTGTCTGTGGGGCACTGTGCCCAGTGAGGCGGAGGCAAGTGCGTGAATGGCAAGCATCACGCACACCTGCATAGCAAACAGGAGCGAGTTAGATGACTGTTCCGTGGCGTAGCCACCGAGCCCACAGCATGCCGCGCGGGGATGCTCCAGTTTTATAGCTGTTGGTGATGCTGATGGCGATAGGGCTACTAGTGGCTGCCGTATCCATAGTTCCTCGCGTGGGGGCGCCGCTTGACAGGCCAGGGCATCGATGTTGAAACCGCATTGGGTAGGCGTATCCGCGCTGATATCGAGCCACAAAGGCTCGCAGGCTGCTTGTCTGTGGGGCACTGTGCCCAGTGAGGCGGAGGCAAGTGCGTGAATGGCAAGCATCACGCACACCTGCATAGCAAACAGGAGCGGGTTAGATGACTGTTCCGTGGCGTAGCCACCGAGCCCACCAAAATGGAGCCATTGCACCACTTGATTCGTCCTTGTCTATTGTGGTGCATAAAGTACTTCTTTGTTGAAATTTTTCTGTCACCCTTGCTCTTATATATTCAATAGCTTCGTCCCCTTCTAGCCTGGCACCTTGGGCTGTAGTTATAAAACTTTGCTCTAGGCTCGTCTCATTTCCTAGGGGTTTAGTTGGTTCCAAAATTTTGCAGCGGCCTTTCTATCTTTTTTATGTACTTCTGCCAGCCACTGAGCTCCCTTTCTTCTAATCTTTTCATTGATCAGAAGGGATGCAGTCCTTCAACAGCTTAGAAAGGTTTCCCATTTTCTTTCAACATCCTCTGTCGGTTCACCCCGCTGCTTAGCATGTCTGTGTTCTCTAGAGGCTTCCTGACGTTTTGCTATGGCTCCCTTAACTTCCTCATCCCACCAACTTGTGGGTTTGTGTCTCCTTTTCCGGGTTGACTTGTTACGCGTCTTAGCAAGCTCTAGCTCAAAGAGTCTAATTAGATTCATGTATGTCCACACTGTCTTATTATCCTCCGTGATTACTCTCTCAATTTGTTTGGTGGCTATTTCAATTTGCCTTTCTGAATAAAAATTTTACTGTAGTTGCTCATCTTGTCTTCTTCCCACTTTCACTGCTCTTCCAAAACTTAGCTTGATACGTTTGTGATCACTACCCAGACTTCTGGAGCCACCTTCATCTATGTGCATTTCCCTGAGCTTTTCATACATCCTATGTGACATCAGTGCATAATCTATCGTCGACTCCAGCCTTCCTACCTTCCATGTAATTTGCCCTTCACACTTCTCGGTACTGTTGCAAATGATCAAATCAAGCCTTTCACACATATCCATGATCATTTTGCCTGTCGGCTCGGTATACCCATCTATATCTTCTTTGTGCGCATTCATGTCTCCTAGTATAATTATCTCGCACTCTCTTCCTAACTCCTGAATATCCTTTGATATACACTCTACCACTGCCTGGTTTTCCTCTCTGGCCTTCGCTCCCGTCCACAAGTACACGAAACCAAGGAGTGTCATTTGACCTGCCACTTTCCCTATTAGCCATAAATGTTCCTTGCACTCCTGCTTGACCCTTTGCCTGTCTGTACTTTTATGAATGAATGCCCCAATATCACCCCCCTTTCTGCTGCCTTCTGTTCTATTACAATATTCCCACGCGTAGTCCTGATTGTTCGGAGGTTGTTCCATGTCCCTGAGATGTGTTTCTACAAAACCGTATACCATCGGCCCCTCTTCCTTTAGCTGTTCTTCTATCTCTTCCCACTTCAGCCTGATCCTACCACCCTGCATGGTATTATACCCTATGTTTGAATGGGCTCGGCGCTCGTGGCTACGTCTATTTATGCCCCGGAATCTACCTATCTTAGATATTGGTGCCACTTTGGAATCGTATCTGTTCATAACACCTGTCGAAGAGTCTCCCTGGTTGTTTTTCTCGTTACTAGCTATCCTGCACCCCGAAGGGCTCGCTTGCCCCCCAAAAAAGCTACTGCGGGTCCTGCAAGTCGCCAACCCACCTCATGACCTAGTCGCCCATAGAAGTGAATTCTGTCTCGTTGAAAACCACCCCACCTATGCACCTCTCTCTTTATTTTCACCACCTCAAAGCCTTTTTCTCGACTCATCCGCCATATCTCTTGGTTTTCGTTGACAACCGCTCTTTGCAGGTTGCTATCACGCACTGGTACCTCCGGTATCGTGCATATCACTACCTGTACCTTAGGAGAAGCGGCGCGCATGTCATCGACGCCTTTCGCCAGTGTGGCTGCTAGTCCTGCTGTATCTTCATTCAAGACATCGTTTAAACTACCTGAAATTATTACGAGATTTCGTCTATCAGCTGTAGTTTTGAGTTTTGCGCTCGCTTGCCTCATGACTGCTTCAAGCGTGCGTCCTGGGAACGCCCCTACTGCAACCCTCTCTTTGATGACTTCTGTGCATCGATTTAAATTCGAGTCCCCGGCTATTATCACATGCTGTGACTTTTCAGCTGGAGCGTCCTGCACCTGGGGGCTATACTTGCACCTGTGACGCCAGTGATGCCGGCTGCTTTGTCCCTCCCAGCCCCACCACTACCTCGCTGAAACTGGGCCTTGCGACAGTTGAACCGGCTAAACCTGTTTTTTCCAAACTTGCTTGTTCTTCCTTCTCCACCGTTCTGGTTGCCAGTTCTCTACTGTTCTCTCCGTAGGCCGCTTCTTTGTTCAGCTTCGCTAGTGCTTCCTCGGTGGACTTCAGTCTTTCTCCCATTGCCCTCGTTTTTGCTTGCTCTGTCGCCAACGCAGTCTCGAGCTCATCGATTCTCACCAGCAGTTCACTTTGGGCAACGAACATTTTCTCCATTTTTTCCTCGACCTCACATTGCCTACACTTCGCGTCAGCCTCTTCTCCGTCCGCTTCTACGCTTGAGTCCACTTTCAAACCCACTCCACATCCTGAACACTTTACAGTCTTTTTAACCATGTCTTTCTGACACCAATTGTCCCTATACTCCTAAATTACTAAACTCGAGCCGTGCACTACGAAAAAAAAGAAAGTCTAAGCTCAACTACAAAAATTTGCGTGTTCAATGTACGCGCACCTCCCCCACGGGGTGGCAAAAGAAAAAAACCAAAAAACTTGAAACACACTTACCCGCACTAACTAATAAATACCTGGTGACTGGCCCCCGAAAAAGCCGTACCATAAAATTAGTGCTACGAAGATTTCAACCGCTGCCTTATAATTATAAAGACAAGCTCAAAACATGCAAAACATTTATCTGCGCAGTTGATCCGGAGCGCTCGGAAAACACGTCCATCCACCATGACAGCCTGAACAGAATCTCCACGTTATGCACGAGCACGTTATACACGAGCACGTTATACACGAGGCACGTTATACACGAGCGCCATCTGGCAGTTATCTTCGAAAACGAAGGCGTGCGCGCCTACGGAGAAAGGTGCGCCTCAGTCTCGGAGGTGATAAGGTGTATAACGCAAAGCGACGGGCAAGTGCCACCACCGGGTCGTCGTAGCAAAGCGTTAGAACCACCTTTTTGAGCATCGCGTTGCACTGTCAGCGCAGCACGATAAACGCTACAGTCCTTAAAGTTACTTGTGTGTGTCTCTTCTAGTAAAAAGGCAGACATTGGGTGCACGTTAAACAACCCCAGGTGGTCGAAATTTCCGGAGCCCTCCACTACGGCGTCTCTCATATACAAATAGTGGTTTTGGGACGTTAAACCCCACACATCAATCAAAAAGGCAGACATACTAAACTTCGACGTATTGTTATGGCACCTCATATATGTGCAATAATTGCTTTTCAATTGACAATCGCACATTTATGAACGCTAAACCTTGAGCATTATTGGGGGTGCTGCGGATGGGGTTGGCCGTTCGCTGCCGTTTGAGGTATCGATAAGCGCAGACAGACAAATGTATAGACAGACAGACAGACAGACAGACAGACAGAGAGACAGACAGACAGACAGACAGACAGACAGAGAGACAGACAGACAGACAGACCGAAATTTTTATGTAGAGACAGACAGACAGACAGACAGACCGAAATCGTCTTTAAAAGGAAGAGGGTTAGTAGGGCATGAAGCGACGACGTGGAAGGTGTCGGCCAGGACATGGAAGGTCGAGCAGGTGTCATTGATTTCCGGAAAAAAATGCCTGGCGACCGCAGGACTGAGATAACTTTTCGTCTGGAGGCGGCGTAGCATTCGCTCGTCCGATGTCTCTAGACCACTTGCGGGGTCCGGGTACAGGCGGCGCGAAGCCTGGTAATAGGCAAGAATTTCGCGAAAGCGCGTCAGATTCGTATTGCCATATTCCGACTCGGGACATGGAGGGGAAATGGCCCGGAGGAGAGAAGCGCGGGCACGGTGTTCGTCGCCTCGTTGCCGGGCAGGCCCGAATGGCCTGGGGTCCATACTATACGAATGGGGTGAGGGTTAAAGCGCCAAGAGGCTGCCTAAAGTAGTTGAGCTGGGAGTGAGGAGTTGGAACCCTGAAGGTATTGCGAACAGCCGAGCGCGAGTCCGTCAGGATGATGCGTGAGCTGGGATGCGAGGTGGCCAAATCAATGGCAACCTCCTCAGCTTGCGTCTCAGTGTTGGCTGTCAAGGAGAGACCATCAATGTGTTTTTCCTATGCGATCACGGCAGCCGTGAAGCGACCTGGGCGGAGGGGGGGGGGCGAGATTTCTATGTAGAAACGCCAGGGTGGTCGGAGTGTCGCGCCTGAAGGACCATGGAACGTGCTAGTCTACGGCTGGGATGTAGCTCGGTGTTAACGTTGCGGGGTAGTGGTGCACCTATAGTTTTTGCAGCCAAGGTTCCGGTATGAGCGTCGGAGTGTTTGGTCGAAGTACGCATGGAGACTGAGCCTGTGTCCTGAAGCTGTGTCCTGAGGTCGCATGAGACCAAGCCCTGAGGGTGTCTGCGACAGACGAATAATTTGGTTAACGCGATAAGCTTTCCGCAGCTCTGCAAAGGACTTATGTACCCCTAGTGCCGCGAATCGGCTGTTGGATGTGACAATGGGAAGGTCGAGTGCACTTTTGTATACTGAACGAAGGAGGACGTCCAGCTGGTGCTCGTGGTGACGAAGCAGGCGAAGCTAAGGTGAGGAGTACAGGAAGCGACTGGTCACAAACGCATGAGCCAACCGCATGGACTCGGTGCCACGGAGGCCGCCACGCTTGGTAGATACCCGCCGTATCATATGGCTCACCTGTTTGCTGGTGCAGCGGAGGCTTGCTATTGTGTCCTTGGGATCCAAAGATGAAGTGATGGGGAGCCGTAGAACTCGAATTTTCTCTACTGACGGTACGAGACCACATGGAAGCAAAACCTGGAGTGGAGGTAAGTCAGATACCGAGAGAATAGCCGATTTAGCTGCAGAACACTCTAGGCCGCACGAAGCGGCGTAGGCGTTCAGCAGAAAGGCAGCCTTTTGTAGGCGCTCTCCGATTTGTGCTGGGGAGCTGGTGTTGGTCCAAATTGTAATATCGTCAGCCTATAGTGCGTTGGTGTATTCCCATGACCTCGCCAAAAACGGAGCGGAGGTTCTTCGTGGACGGGTTAAAAAGTAGGGGTGATAAGACTGCACCTTGGAGTGTATCCGTGTACCTAAAAAGTACAGGCTATGTTCGATAGAATCAAGGCGGATAAAAGCGGCGCGAAGAGATACAAATGCTCGAATGTTTTTGAAGTCTTCTGGCCGCAGTTTATGGTAGAGAGGCTAGAAAAAATACTACTGTTTTTGACGTTATCAAACGTTCCTCTAAGATCGAGTGCAAGCCCGGCTTTATCGTTACAGCGCATAGTGGTCGGTTCTATGATGCCGTGATGAAGCAGGATCAGGATGTCCTGCGTCGGCAGATGTGGGCGAAAGGCAAACATCATGTCAGCAAAGGTCCCCATGGTCTCCAGGTAGACAGAAAGGTGTTCGCGGATCATGGTTTCCATGAGCTTTCCGGCGCAGGAGGTTAGTAAGATTGGTCTCAGTGCCTCGATGCTGATAGGTTTGCCCGATTTGGGTATGAATGTGACGAGTGATATCGTTCATCCCGTTCGGGGTGGGGAGCCATACCCATATCAAGTTTAACAGGTGGTGTAGCGAGTGGTGTGCCTCGTCGGGAAGGTTAGCCAGAAGTGACACTGTGATGCCATCCCGCCCAGGGGCCGTGCCACATTGCATTTTCGTCAGTGTAGCCCGTAAATCCAAAAGCGTGTATGGCGCATCAAGCTCGGCGTTAGGAGTGCCGGATTACGTATGAACCTATAGGGTCAGTTGTGCCACAGATGTATTGGTCACACAGTTCTCGCACGAGTAGATTTGTAGTGCCCTGATAGGCATTCAGAGCATGGCGGAGCTGGCGTTGTGCTTCTGTCCGAGTGCTGGAGGGATCCAGAAGGCTAAGAAATAGCCGCCGCATGCCCTTAGAGCTCATCTGGTTCGCCGCCTTTGTGGAGGTGTCAGCCCAATTTGAAGCGGCATGCTGCGCACAATATGCCGCAGCCTCTGCAGTGAGCGCCTCAATGCGAGCGCAAAGCTTTCTATTGAGCTTGTTACGTTTCCAGCGCTTTATAAGCCCGTGACGAGCGTTGCAGATATGTAAGTGGTGTGGGTCGATTACAGGAGTCAAATTAGAGGTTTTGAGGGTGCGAGTGTTTGCCCGCTGTATATGAAGGACGTTGGGCGCCAATGCCGCGTATTCGCCCGAGCTGGGGATCGTAGGAAATGACTGCATTCTAAATTTAGTCCAGCCTGTGAGACTGGCCTGACCCCAGTAATGGCGCATTTTCTGGAGCGGTGTGAAAAAAATGCGAAGCAAAAAGTGGTCACTTCCCAAAGTCTCGCCCAAGTTTTCCTATGTAACACCACGAATGTCACGAGTCAGGGGTAGGTCGGGGCATGTGTCGCGTGTGACGAAATTGCCGGAAAGTGTGGGCTGACTGATTTATTTGTGGGGTTTAACGTCCCTAAACCACCATAAGATTATGACTGATGTCGTAGTGGAGGGCTCCGGAAATTTCGACCACCTGGGGTTCTTTAACGTGCACCCAAATCTTAGTACACGGGCTTAAACTTTCCGCCTCCATCGGAAATGCAGCCGCCACAGCCGGGATTCGATCCCGCAACCTGCGGGTCAGCAACCGAGTACCTGAGCCACTAGACCACCACGGCGGGGCGAAAGCGTCGGCTGTGCTTGATTGTTAAGCAGTTTGAGGCTAAACGAGGAGATGAGCTCCTTGAGTTTTCTTCCCTGGGCCTTCTCATAGTGGTAACCCCAATGAAGGGGGGGCGTTGAAGTCCCCGACAGTCACCAGGGGCTGACAGTCTGCCGTGTGCAGCGCCCTATGAAACGGATTCGTAAAGGAGGCCTTCGCAAGACGAGGGGGATAATGCATGTTTATTATGTGAATTAATGATTAGCCTCTCCGTTGACACAGCACTGAAATCATACAATAGTCGTATGGGAGATCCAGATCGAGGTCGACCTGTATCACTATGTACGCCTTATGCACAAGAAGGCATGCAGTGGTGCCTCCCACATAGGAGCAGTATACAGATAGAGTTGGTGTCACGCCAGATTCTTGAAGTTCCAACACGGCTGGCTGAGAGCCAAATGAGTGGAGCAAAGAAGAAATGTGTGAGCGCTTTTGCCTGTTCCCAAACCCTCCAGAGTTCCACTGTATGATCTCGCGTTTTGATGACAAACTTGAAAAAGATGTAGGGCTGGCAGCCATCAGAATATCCTATAGGTGTTATAATTCACCCTCTATGTCTTGCTCAGAGCTTTGACATCCGACGAAAGAGTCCTCTCCTTGAACTCGATCCCATATTCGATACTCGCTTGTACTGACGCAATGCAGCGCACCACAATAACTTATATTTCACATTGTACCCTAGTTTGCTTTGATCGGCTTCCTACTTTTCTGAGCCGAGGGCAGACTGAAGGAAGAGGCTACCCACGTCCTTAATTTTAAAGTAAAAACGCCTCAACAACAGTGATAGAGGGGGGTTCCATTGTGGTGTATGCACAGTCGACTGTGCGCTACCCAGTTATGGCATGGGCGGAGATGACAGCGATGAAGGCGGCGTTTCTCGCAGCACCACCTGGGCTCAGACTGACGTGTATCACGATGAAAAGAACACTTTTTTGAAAGGGAAAATAGACAACCACCCTATTGTATTACGAATTTCTAAGAAAGAAAAGTTTTTTGTTGCCGAAAAACGCACTGTTTCGGGGATCAAACCCGGGACCAACGCCTTTCCGGGGCGGTTACTCTAGTTGCACTGATGGCACAACTCGCATAATTATTCCTCATTGGTTGCGTACGCAGGTAACAGAATATTTGACGATGCACCACTGCGGTGGGTTCTTTCTCCTCGATGAACACTCATGACCTACATTCAGTAACTGACCCCTCTTCAGTAACCAGGGGGAAACGACCACCATCCCTGTCCCCTCTCCCCTCGATGGTGCACACCCCTATCCATAAGGGCCATCAATCTTTGCAATAAAACCTCGCGTGTACATGTCTGCATCCACAATTGCATCATTTTTATTGAAACGACATGAGTGTTTTTTGGTGATTATGACCGCTGTCGTTCATTTGTCCCAAACTGCATTCACAAAATTTAAAAGACATGAGTATATTGTGGTGATTATGACCACTTCTCTTTTCTGTTTCTTTTTTGCGTTCACTATGTAGTACCTGTGAACGTCTCAAGTTTCGCGCACTGAACTTTTCACTTTTTTCCTAACAAAATAAAAATACTTTGCACTCTTAGTGTTTGTGTGATTTTTGTTTACGTATGTTGTTTATATTTATATGCAACAATAAAGTTTTTTAGTGCGCAAATGTGGTGTACATCTGCGGGGCTGTAACCATGATTCTTGTTCGGACATGCTGTTGCTAATGTGGGCCTTGGGGCGCCACGCAATGGTTGCCTTTGCGTGAATTGTTGCCGCGGTTTTCAGGTGTGCTTGCGCTCTGTTTTTTTTGTGCCTGTTCTGTCGGTGCTGCTTATTACGAAGATGAGCTATACTCAAGCGGAGGACATGTGACGACGTATTGTGGATAACTCGCCAGGTATGTACCATATTTCTCCTGTCAGCGCTTTGTTAACACGAGAGCCTGATAATGATTTCGTGCTACGTTTTTTCGTAACATGTGCACGATAAGTGAAGTTTGTTAACTTAGCAAACCTGTTTGTGTGTATCGTTTCATCAGGATGTAGGCAAACTTGTGCGAAGTTGAGCGCGGGCGAGCTTTTTCTTTTGTTTGAAACATGATTCTGTGTGTAAAGCAGGAAGCGCATGTGTGCGCAGCAGAAATTCGGCGGCAGATTTTAGCAGAGTTGTGGCGGTGCCCGCCTCTGTCAGCAGTGGTGTTGCAAAGGGCACCTGCCTGCGATGGACTACTATTTTGGTTAACAATTCTTGGGCGAAGGCGGCGTTTGTTAGCTCTAAGCATTTACACGTCTGGGGCGCGTATGCTTGGATCTGTTGGTTGATTTTCTTTATTTGCACGCCTGTTCATGAGTGTGGCTATAGAAGTGAACTTGTCTAAGACAATTTCATAGGCTGTACGTCCTTTTTTGAATTGATATGACAATTTTGACCAGTAGCCGAATGTATGCGGGTGTATGCATTCGTGCCAGCACGCATCTTTGAATTACCGTTTTACTCAAGTTGAGTGTTCGCGTGCAGCATGTTGCTTCACCTTAGGTAGGGCTCGCAAAGCGTACACTTGCGTTTAGGTGGTCTTGCTGCCCGTTTATTCAAATCCGAGCTTACTGCAAACACCCGCACATAGGTTGCCTGATTCGGCCGGAACTCTTGAATTCTGAGCCATTCGTCAAACTTGAACTGTATTTTTGAACAAATTTTTCATGGCTAATTGTGGCCGAATCGGTGTATGGTAACTGTGAGAGCCCTAATTTGATCATTAGTTCATATGGTTGAGCACATTTGATTTGTTCAGCTTGTTTTCACTTTGTTTGGAACTTAGTTATTTATTTTTATTTCATTAAATAGGGTGGGCCTCACCCAACCTTGGTGTTCAAACTTTGCTAAACACTGCTACATGTACAAACAATAATAACAATTATATCACCGCCTTCATTGAAATATTCCTGATAGATGACAAGCTTAAACCCATCTGGTCAGGAACAGACATGAAAACAATTAAAGACCACACATTGACCACAAATAAAAGCACAAGCTCCTGTATGGAGGCCAAAACGTCGTGCTTTTATTTGCTTTTAATCATGGCCAGCGTGTTTTGATTTGATTGATATGTGGGGTTTAACGTCCCAAAACCACCATATGATTATGAGAGACGCCGTGGCCAGCGTGTTGTTTTAATTGCTTTTACATCAGATGACAAGCCTAAGTAAATTCTTTAGGTATGCGCTAGGGTTTTAGAAAGGAAACTCTGGTCTTTCCAGAAACAAATACTATATCTATCAACCAAAACTCGCAATATTATTACCACATTACAATATGCATGCATAAGACATGCACGTGTTTGATCTTAAATTGTAAATTGGACTCTGTATATATATGAGAATCATGAATATAGGCTGCATATTCTTAAGCTGTTTGTATTGAACCAATATACAACGTTGGAAATCTAGTCTCATATAATGTTATTGTGTATTGGCTAAATTGCGACCAATAGCTTCCAGGATTCTGGTTGCCGGAGATTGTTGCCCGAAGCTGCATGCTTTGTTGGGATGGTATGTAGTTCAAGAGGATGGTCTTAGCATTTCCATCTTTTTTTCATTACATTCATAACACAGCCTGTGATAATAGGTATGTGAGGATGAGTGAGGGGTACTGCCTATTTATATCCAACCAGAATTATTAAAACTGATGGCATTATTTAGCAGCAAACAATAGTATTTAGTGAAACCAATTTTGTGATAATATAGGCAAAGTCGTCTCAATTTAATCAGCTGGAAGAATGCTACTTAGCTGTGTTAAAAATAAATTTCATGATTTATTTTATTATGTTACTAGCAGTAGATACTAATAAAAGTGCATGCCATCATGTACGTGCTGTGGTATCTCTGAATTGGCATGCACGCGCACTATGCAGTCGTGCTATTCAAGCATATTTGTGATATACTGTAACGTGGAAATCACAATTCTTTTTTAAAGTTGCAGTTGTGTTCGCCACCCCGCAAGGGCGCCTGCGCAAGTAGGCGTTTGGTGTGTAGCGACACCACGGACCCGAGCTAACGGGGGAGTTTCTACTCCCTCCCACGCCTAGCCGTGCGTGGCTTTGCCATGTCCGAGAAAAAGGGGATCCTGGGGATTGAGCCAACGCTGGGTGATCGGACCATTAAGGCCCCCCGGCAGAGGCCACACACCCTTTGGCCCCGGCTTCACGTAGACGGCACCCCTGGGCTGACCCACCCAGGGGAAATCGGCAGTCGCCTTTTCCTATCTCCCTCTCCCTACATCTTCGTCTTTATCTCTTACTATTTATCTGTCCTGTCTTCTACTCTCTTCCGTTTACTTCCAAACTTCCTGGCGGCTAGGGTTAACCCTGTGCAAATAGCCTACCTTGGTCTAGGCGCATCGGGTTATAGTTTCGTTGTACGGCTGGCGTCTGCAGGTTTTAGCATCCACAAACTTGTAGCGTCCCCTCGTTAGGCTCCGTGCTGGATGGCCGCCAGCGCTTCTGAAGAAAATTAAACTAGCATGCATAGAGCATTTCCCTTATTAAGTGATCGTACTGCCTTAAAGCGTGTACGCACCGAAGACTTAGGATTTTTCAACCGATCAAGTGAAAACTTCCCCCATTTTCATGTTATACACAGTGAGATAAGCAGCAAGCAAGCCAGAACTGTATCCCCCTTTGTAGTAGCCAGATGTCTCACAGAAACTCCTGGAGCCGGGTACAAAGTTGCCAAAATGGCCCGGAGACCTCCTCCTTGAAGTTCGAGAAAAAGAACGGTTTGAAAAGCTACAGAATCTATCAACTTTTGGTGACACTCCCATCACTGTAACGCCACACAGATCGATGAACACAACCGTGGAGTAGTATCTGATGCTGATTTGCTCGGCTTGACTGAAGAGGAACTTCTGGAGGGGTGGAAGAGTCAGAATGTGACCAATGTACAAAGGATCACCATTAGAAGAGACAACAAGGTAACACCAACGAAACACGTGATACTCACGTTCGCTTCCAGTAATCTACCAGAAAGTATTCAAACAGGGTACACAAAGACGTCGATCAGACCATACATACCTAACCCACGTCGTTGTTTAAATGCCAGAAGTATGGCCACGGCTCACAAAGCTGTCGTGGTCACCAAACTTGTGCACAATGTGGAGTGTCAGCCACAATTCTGACAATTGCGAAGAACCATCACACTGTGTGAACTGTGTCGGAAATCATGCCGCATACTCACGTTCATGTTCTTTCTAGAAAAAAGAAAAAGAGATCATCACTTTAAAGATAAAAGAAAACATTACATTTAAAGAAGCAAGAAAAAGAGTCTCGCCATTTTATGGCCCCACATATGCTGATGCGGCGCTCCAAGGGGCAGTGTCGCACCAGCCCTCGCCACTCCTTCAGCCTGCGCAGAGCGAGCCATTGGCTGTGGCGCCTGCCCCAAGGCGGCAGTGGTTGAGTCTACTCCACCTACTATTGAACAGAGACCAAGACTCCAGGATCCGCGGTCTCTAGGCCTCACCTCGCCAGGCGAGGTCCAACCTTCGAAAACCAGCTCGCATGAGCGGGAATCCAGTGCCTCCGAGGAGGCAATGGATACGGCGGCACCCCTGGTGCCAAAAGGACGGCGCGGCTCTCTGGAGCACGCCAAGAGAACTGAAAAGCTCATAACAGGGCCTGACAATGGCCCTGGTACTTGAGCTCGACCTTTCAGCTTAAACAAGTCACTTCCTTAACGTACACGCAGCACTACTTTACTTCCAATATGGACACACAAATTATACATTGGAACGTCAGAGGACTGCTTAAGAACCTCGACGACGTACAAGAGCTTTTATACAAATACTCACCTCAAGTGCTGTGTGTACAGGAAACACACCTAAAATCCTCCAATAAAAATTTTTTACGTGCTTACGTCATATACCGAAAGGACCAAGATGATGCTGTGGCGTCATCAGGTAGCGTAGCCATTATTATTAACCAAGGAGTAGCGTGTACACATTTACCACTCCAGACATCTCTTGAGGCGGTGGCTGTTCGAGCGGTACTTTTAAACAAACTCGTCACCATCTGCGCTTTGTATGTACCTCCCCACCACCGTCTCGAAAGACGTGAATTTCAGTCTTTAATAGACGAACTGACAGAACCTTATTGCTTCTTGGGGACCTAAATGCACATAGTGGACTGTGGGGCGACTCTCGCTGTGATGCACGAGGTCGTCTCATTGAGCAATTTCTCTTCTCTTCCGGTGCCTGTTTGTTGAATAGGAAAGAACCAACATACTATAACGTTGCCAACAAACTTACTCGTCTATCGACCTCAGCATCGTATCACCTTCACTCCTACCCTACTCAAATGGAAAATCATAAATAATTTATAAGGTAGTGACCATTTTCTTGTAGTTTTGAGTTCACAAACAACATATGAAGGTCCTCTACACGTTCCCAAATGGCTGATAAACAAAGAAGACTGGGAACACTTTCATAACACTACACGTTTGAGTTGGACAGACATATGTAGGTTAAACATAGATGAATCTGTGCAGTATTTCACAGCTGTTCTAACTGCCAGCAGCCAAGTGCATACCGCAAACATCTGGAATGCCCGGCCAACGACACGTCCCATGGTGGAACACAGAGTGTCGTAATGCGCAAAAGGAACAGAACAGGGCATGGAGGTGGCTGCGGAACTCGCCGACAGCGGAAAACCTTGAGAGCTTTAAGAAAATAAAATCTCGAGGCAGGAGAACGCGTCGGCAGGCCAGAAGAGAAAGTTGGCACAAGTTTTTATCAGGGATAAATTCGTATACACAAGAGGCCAAAGTCTGGAACATGGTTCGTAGGGTAGCAGGAAGAAAAGTACACTCACTCCCACCCGTAAACACTCAGAGTGATACCTTGGAAGATCAGGCAAACTTCCTCGGTGCACACTTTGAACGGGTATCCGGCTCATCCCACTATACTGACACCTTCCAAAAATACAGAACAAGAATAGAAAAGCAGAAACTCGAACACAAATCCACTAGATACTAAGCATATAACCAAGCTTTCAGTCTAGCTGAGCTCCAAACATCTCTAAACTCCTGCAGCACTTCGGCCCCAGGTTCTGACCGTGTGGTGTATGAAATGTTAAAAAACCTACCAGCAGAAACACGAAAAAGCTTACTCTGTTTGTACCATGCTATCTGGTTTTCTGGCACTATTCCTACCTCCTGGAAAGAGGCTATTATTATTCCAATTTTGAAAGAGGGCAGGGACCCTTCTTTAGCTTCAAGGGTTAGGCCTATAGCACTTACAAGCTGCTTGTGCAAAGTCTTCGAAAAAATGATAAACTGCCGACTGTACATATCCTTGAAACAAACAATTTGCTCGACCCATTTCAGTGCGGGTTTCGAGAAAGTAGGTCCACCACAGACCACATTGTTTGTATCGAGGCACAGATCAGAGACGCCTTCGTCCATAAACAATATTTTCTCTCGGTGTTCCTCGATATCGAAAAGGCTTATGATACAACATGGCGTTTTGGAATTCAAAGAGACCTGTCCCACGTTGGTGTGCGCGGAAGAATGTTTCACATAATCGAAAGTTACCTGTCAAACCGGACATTCCGTGTCCGTGTGGGCAGTGTTCTCTCACAAACATTTGTCAAGGAAACAGGCGTGCCACAAGGTGGTGTGCTTAGTTGCACACTTTTTATTATCAAAATGAATTCCTTGCACTTGTCGATCCCCCGCAATATGTTCAATTGTACATGTGATGACGTTCAGCTTGGCTTCAAGTCACGCAACTTGGCATTGTGAGCGGCAGGTTCAGCTGGGTTTAAACAAGGTCTCCAAATGGGCAGCAGAAAACGGATTTCGACTTAACCCACAAAAGCACGTGTGTCTTGTTCTCTCGAAAAAGAGGCATGCACTCGGAACCTGCCATTCGACTGAACGGGCAACGTCTGTCCGTTAAAGCCGAGCATAAATTCTTAGGCTTAATCTTGGACAACAAGTTGACCTTCATACCACACATAAAGTATTTAAAAACAAAATGTTTAAAAGCCATGAATGTTATAGTGTTGTCACGTACTACTTGGGGTAGTGACAGGCAATGCCTCATGAATCTGTGTCGAAGCCTCGTTCACACCCGCTTAGATTATGGGGCCTTTGTTTATCAGTCTGCAACTCAAAGTGCTTTGAAGATTCTGGACCCTGTGCACCATTTGGGCATCCGCCTTTCTACGGGTGCTTTTCGCACCAGCCCCGTAGAAAGCCTTTATGTTGAGTCAAATGAGTGGTCGCTTCATCTGCAGAGAACTTACATGTCCTTTGTTTATTTCCTTAAGGTGAAAGCGGATAAAGCACCCCTCATACTCTACTCTTAATGATTTGTCGAGCTCAATTCTGTTTCAAAACAGGCCTTCGATGAGGCAGCCCTTCTCAGTTCGACTGAAAAGTCTAGCTGAGGAAACTGGAGTCTCACTTAAACAGTTTAATGGCTCGTGTAGCATATCCGCCACCGTGGCAATGGCAGACTATAGACTGCGATGTGTCCTTTCTAGAAGTTACAAAACATACGCCTATTGCCCATATTCGAACATACTTCCTGAAACTTCAACACAAATACACACGTCCTGAGTTCTTACAGATGCCTCCAAGTCCAACTCCTCTGTGTCCTACGCTGCTTTCGGCCCATCCTTTTCGGATGCGGGCCTCTACATCCAGGCACAAGTATCTTCACAGCGGAAGCTTACGCGATACTTGTGGCAGCTAAACACATCAAACAATTACAAATACAAAATGCAGTAATTTATACAGACTCTCTCAGTGTGGTAACGGCTCTGCACAGTCTTAAAAAACAAAAAAAAACCTGGTCCTTGTCTCACTTTACTCCATTTTGTGCACATATACACACTCAAACAACATGTTGTAGTGTGCTGGGTGCCAGGGCACCGTGAGATCGAAGGCAACGTGAGGGCGGATCAGCTCGCTGCATTCGTCGACAAAAGCACTGCCCCTACACACATATTAATCCCGGCCCTTGATCTTAAGCCGACTCTCAAACGAAACCTCAGGGACTACTGGCAGAGCAGTGGGTTACACACACACAAAACAAGCTACACATTATTAAGCCACACCTTGGTCATTGGCTGCCAGTATCAAAATCGCGTCATACAGAGGTAATACTAACGAGACTCAGGATAGGACACACGTACACGACACACTCATATCTTTGTCCGGTGGCGACCCACCATTGTGTGACAGATGTGGTGAAGCACTAACAGTTCTTCACATTTTAATTCAGTGCAAACAATTGCACACTATAAGAAAACAACGCTTTCCATTACCCTACCGACAACATAAACTTGTACACCTTGCAATGTTCGTCGGTAGGAAACCGCTTTTTAGTTATAAATCATTGCTACTGTTTTAAAAGAAATTCATAGTTTTCATATCATATACCCGGGCATTCGTAGCACGACCTCTCCTGAGAGGTTTTCGCTGTGGTGGCTACACAAGAAAGCACTTGCCTCACGGCCCTTGGACGCGAGGGTATGAATTAGTGAGGCACTTGTGCTAATGCCATACATATCCACCATCGTCTTTTATTATCACCAACTTTGTTCATCTATTCGCACCACACACCTTTCACGGCATGGTCATGATTTTATTGTATGTTTTTACCTGCCTTACCGCGAGGAATTTTGGCCCTTATACAGCCGCTAATCACAATCATCGTCCACATTCCTTGTCCCATGAACTGGCGCTCTTTGACCATCAAATGGCCCTTGCGCCAAAAACACCATACATAATCAGTTGTGTTCGCCAAGAACATTGAGGAAAATTCTCCTATAACATGTCCCGTTTTCGTACATGCTGCTCTTTTAATACACGTTTTTCCTGATCATTCTAAATAAGACTGCCAAATAAAGCTTTACTAACTGACACATTTCACTTAATTGTTTTTTTTTTCATTCGAAGCCTATACGTGCTCGTCATACGAAGACTGTGGAAGATGGCCGGACTAGCCTGTCATCGATGCTGGCTCGTGGAAAACTTGGCTGCTGTAGCACAGCAGCTGCACATGGTTTCTGTTTTCTGTGGAAAGGGAACTTCTCAGAACCACGTGGTAGCTGTATTCAAGGAGCACGCATGTTCAGGGTGTTCAACATTAACGCTTTTGCTTTTCTTAAAAAAAGAAATCATGCTGTAAGTTATGTGTCAAAGCCATCTTTGCAGATAGCGATGGATCTAGAGGACGCAATGCGAGACAATAATTATTACTGTCAGCGGTGTCGTTGAGTAAGATAAGTAATAAGCTATTTGACCGCAGCAGGTAGCTACGCTTGCGTTAAATATTAGAGCCAGTCACATTTCTACATAACTTCACTTCTAAGAGTTCCAGCATGCCTGTGCTCAGATATCCTGCTGGAAAGTTTAGTTGCGGCTTGCATCGATATGTATGCAGGACCGGGAGAACTAGGACAGACTCCCTGATGTGATTGATGCATTTAATCTGACCACAGGTCGAAGGCATGGGTGAACATTATAGTAACGGTTACCCTTTTACTTTTGGCTGTCGTTAGCAAGAACTGGCTGCTTATCCCATCAGAGAGCAATATTTTGCTAATCCTCACTGCCTTGCATGCGTGATCATGAAAAGCAAAATGAAACGTTGGAACGGGATATGTAGGAACATGAACAGGCTCAACGAATTTTTCTAAGTGGGACTGGGTAGACACACGACTGCCTCGAACTTTTTAATGCAGACATACCTGCTTCTTCCAGTTACTAAAATTTCAGTATTCCTCGTTGATTGGACAACTAACAACATTATTTTTCTTTCTTTGTGCCCCACTGAACTCCTTTCATTTAATGCTCACGAGTCCGGTTCTCATACAACAACTCAAGGCCATCCAGTGGTGCAATTATATACAAATTCCAAATCCGGACGGAGGCGGTCTGTCGGTGACGTCAAAAAATGGGCGGTCCGCAGCGGTCGCGAGGACGAAGGGAAGTGAACAGCCAATGAGCGAAATGAAGCCTCGCGTCATCATTTTGACGTGGACTTGGGGACCGTATAGCAAAGTGAAAAGTGTTTGTAACGTGTTGAAAAATGTTTAACTACTACTAATCATTATCAAATTGTGTTGGCACAAGTTTTCAAACGTTTATTAAGGAATACGGCACAATATAAACGTATTTTTCTGTTATTGTTATGAAATAACGCTAAATTTAGCGGGACGGTACGTGGTGCGCTAAGTACAACCCCGTTTCAAGCAGTTACTGTTTTCATATCTCCTCCACTATACAAACCTAAACGGCGCAACTTTCGAAGTTGTTGGCTCAGTCGAGCGCAATCGTGGCGGAGGTCAACTGTACCAGTAGTCAACAGCAGCAGCGGCTCATCGGCGTTATCCGAGGCTCAGCGCGCGCTGGTGCTCGCCTTTATGGACGAACATCCCCAGCTCGTGGCGAATGCCATCGAGCTGCGGCACGGCGTCACTATCACCGACCGGTGGCAAGAGCTCAGCGACGCGCTGAACCATGAAGTGCCTGCGCAGGAATGGCAGGCTTGGTGGCGCAGGCCGGTGCACGAGGCCCGCCGTGACACCGCCGCCATCAGAGACGCACAAACGTGAGTGACCGTCGAATGGCACGGGCAATTTGTTCTGTGACATTAGTGTATATTTCCAGGGGCACTGTAGGGGGTTGGCTGCCTGGCTTCCGCGGCCGAGTTCTACAGTTGACTGGATGACACGCTTCAGTGGCGTTTTTGGTCTCACCTATCAACAGGTAAGCACTCTGCCGCCGCAGTATCACGGGTTCCTGAGCGGTACCATGACAGAGTTTGATATCTGAAGGGGTGCCTTTAGCGGAACCTTGTTAAACGGGAATAAAGCACACGAGAAAGTAATCAAAAGTGGGTAGGTTTAACTAAAATCTCAGTTTGCAGCCCTTGCAGTACAAGGGGTATTAATTTATCATAAAACACGCAATGACTGCGGGCAAGTGCATGCACTAAAATGGTAATACATGACATCAATGACCACTGAATAGCTGCAGAACATTTTCGCAGATGTTTAGTACTTAAGGTTGCAAAATAGCCAGAGTAACGAATACCCACTTTCTGAAAGATCATGCTTACTACACTTTCCAGCAGGCGAATCTTCCCACTGCTGCAGTGGAAATGGATGTGGAGGCCACTGAAGCGGCTGTAGATGGCAGTGACACAGTAACACGCAAGCATCTGAGAACTTAGTGCTTTATTGAGTGCAGGACTGGAACCTTGAGCAGGGCGACAAGGTGCTCAAGGTGAGTAGACCCTTTGTTTACATTTTACATAAGGGGCATAAGCATTCTCCATGTTCTATTATGATGACTGAAACCAACTTGGGTTGTAAACAAGAACCATGCATTGTATTGAGGGCATGGTATCGGGTATCTGCAATGATAAACTGCCGGGCAAAAGGTTGGTTAGCCCTGGGGCTCTTTCATGGTGAGAGATGCATTTGAGGACATTAATAAAGAGCAACGAGGAGGGCATAGCTTGTACACAAAGCTTCCCACTTTCAAAGGATGCCATCAGGCCAGTTGATCTTCAACTGAGGGGAAGTTGTTGTGCCCGTTGCAATTCTTGGCAGCAGGAGCAGCTTCCAGCCACGAGATGGTTAAGGGTTTACCGGCAGCTCACTTAAACATTTACACCATGACGATTCATCGCAGGTGCTGTGGGAGATGAAAAATCAACCACCCGCATCGCTTCTGCAGCACGGCGTGTGGCAGCGGCACAGGAGAAGGCGGCAGCGGTGCAGGAGGGCACTGGCCATGGCTGAGGGCTTTCTGCGAGAAAGGGATACGTAGTTTAGTTTAATTTTTCGTCATGTGTTCAATGTTTTTTCTTGTCATCATTCATTATAGATTTGTCGGTTTCAATGTGTTTAGGTGCTGCTGTTCATGTTCAATTTTATACGCTTCGGGAGACATACACATAGTTTAGTTTGTTTTTCGCCATGTTTTCAACTTTTTATCATTCATAATTGGTTTAGTGTTTTTATATGTTTACGTGTTGCTGTTCATGTTCTATTTTATTCGTTTTTTGTTTGCATTTAGTACATATTACTAGATTTAGGTTAGCATTTACTTTGTACAAGGAGTGCAGCATTTTTTATGTTCGATATATGCATTTCTTAATGTATGTTCGAGCTGTTCTAGTGGCAGTGTTTTTTACCCACATTTCAAAGGTGTCTAGTCATTCACACGGAGACCACGAGTGTATAGTTGACATTTTCTGTTAATGTTTCTTTGATATTTGTATTGTCCCACTGTGTTTTCTAGCTCACTGTGATTTTTATTCAGCATTACCACATAGTGTAGTAATGTGATATCTTTTTGCATCACACTGTTTTGCAGTTCACTGTGATATTTTCATTTCAGCACAATGAGGCTAAGATGCAACAACTACATTCCGAATCTTGTTTGGGAGCGCTAAGCTAGTAAGTGGTCATCTCGCACAGTTTCACAAAGGAAAATGGTCATCACAGCAACATGCCAGCGATTGATTTCATCTAGTTTTCATTGTAAACGACTCTTTGCGGGAATAAATTTCGAACGTGGTATGGTTTGGGAGCCGCGAGATAACTGAGCGAATTATTCATGCTGTATGTTATCAAAACAACTCGCCTGTTGTTTGCCATCTTGATTTGCATATTTTTTAGCATTGCAGCATGACTGCAGTCGTGAATTCAAATTAAATGTTATTTTAACATTCACACAATGTTTAGGACAATGAGAAAAAAACAGCACAACTTGACAAGCACAATTGCTCGTCAAGCCTGGCGTGCACAATTGAATGCTTGTAGTCAGTCACTATGACAAGATATGGACTTATGTATCATGTGTTCATACAACATGTTACTAATAGAATCTCGATTTTTATGCGTTCTGGTGAAAAGAATTTTGAGACGTTGCTGCATTGTTCGCACAATTTTGTGATAGCAACATTCAGCACAGAGCGCCGCTCATATATGCTTGCTCCAATCTAGTCTGTTGTGACTGTGATCGCTAATATGGAAAAGGGTGTTTCTGTTGCATATTTCATGTGCCATTTAAAGAAAATGCAGCATTTTGACATTGCCACCTTGCTTCATATTGAAGCACAAGTAAGTACTTTGTGTATTCAAATGTGGCAAACACAGCCCTTTCATGTCTAGATGCACTAGAATCAGTGTAAATAAATTATGTGTGGGATATGAAAACATGAAAACTCACCGTTCCTGTGTACTTCAAAAAAGGTCCAAGACAGCGCTGCTGCCGTCTCTGAGCAGCACGTTGCGTGGTGTGAGCATATGGCTCCCCCTTGGCTCTCCATCGTCATCCTCAGCTGGTGGCATGTCCACGACATACTCGTCCAAGGTCCAGTCGCCTGCATGCAACGCAATGTTGTGGAGAGCAAAGCAAGCATAGATGATTTGCGCTGCCCGATCGGGGTTGTAGAGCATCGTTCGAAAGTGCTGCAAGCAGCGGAACTTGCTTTTCAACACGGCGATACACCTTTACACAACATTGTGCATGGATGCGTGCTCCTTGTTGTATCGGCCTTCGGAAGTGTTGCACGGTTGACTGCCAAGGACTGGAATTAGGAGCCATGGCTTGAGGGGATAGCCTGCGTCTCCTGCAATGTAAGCATAAAAGCTGAGTGCTCTGCCCAGATAGTACACATTAATACTTACCAAGCAGATATTCGCAAGGCTGTAGATGTGCAGCTAGGCGTGCACGCAGTGGGTTGTGTTCCCACACCCAGGAGTCGTGGCACGAATCTGGGAATCATGGGTCTATGACAATTATGCGCAGCCACGCTTTGCACATCTGCGATGAGGAGCGATATAAAATAGTACTGCATTTATACTCAGAATAAATCCCTTTTTTCTACGCATATGCAGGAAACAATGCGTACTAGTACAGTCATTGGTACAAGGAGCTTCACTTAGAAGGAAACACAGGGTGTAGCACACTGAGGAAAGGGGAGTGTGGGGGCAACGACCCCACCTCCTGCTGTACACATGGCTACGACTTCCACTGAATGATCGATAAGTGAAAAGCTACGCGTTGCTCTTGGGAAAGAACACTCGTAAATACCAAAGCCAGCTCGTGCAATTGTGATTGTAAGCACTTTCGTGTTGGAAATACTTCCCTGTCGTGTATATACTTCTGCTACGTCTGCTGCCCATATTACCGATTACCTCTAAAATGCACAATTCAATTGCGTATGCATGCCAGTGCAAAAACGGCAACTGGCTCACGCACAAAACACTTGCCACTTATTATTACCGAGGCCTTGCGAGCCACCATCTAGCTCGCACCCAATTCCCTGCAGGTTCTTTTTCATTCGTTGCATTATTACTTTTTCCAGCTTTGGCGTCACAACTGAACAATTGCTCCGAAGGGCGAGTAATAAACGATCCTAACAGTACTTACGATCATGACGTTCAGGACATAATAGCCCCTTCTGGACATGAAGCTCGCCGTGTCGGCCAGTCTGAATCCCTCTGGCTTGCGAATGGTGACCAACGTGCCATCGGCACACGCCAGCACCCCTGGGATGCAACCGCGTAGCACAAACTCCACCTTTGCCTCATCCTTAGCAGCTGTTGTCAGTAGGAAGTCCGCCACCTTTTTCTAGCAGCCACGGTAATGATCGCCTCCGTCACCTCGTGGATGGTGTTGCTCACCGCCGGCTGAGACATGCCGATGTGTTCCTCGCGACCAATGCTCTTCTGGAAGCTACCGGTGGCGAAAAATCGCAACGCGCACAACACCTTTCTCTCTGTGGAAAGGCCACTGGCTCGCTGGCATCCGATGATAGGGTCAAGTTCGTCGCACAAGCTACGCACTGTTCGTTTGGACAGACGAAAACATTGCCGGAACTCTTCTTCGCTGAACTCTTCAAATGCATCTTTTACCTCGCGTCGTCGCCTCTGCTCGGTTAAAGCTACCGCACAGGCAAGGCGAAGTACCGTGTCAGTGGGAAACGCCATGTTGTCTACCGGTGCCGAAAAGTCGCGCATTTTTTCCATTTCAATCCAATCCAGGCCACCTTGCAGCCATTTCAATCCATCCGGTTGCTTTCGGACAGTCTCTCCGACCGTTCCATCGCCTTTCTCCGAAAACCGAAAAAAAAGAGTCACGTGACACCCCAGTCCACGTCACTCATAACGTCACAGCATTCGTCACAGCTTGTATGGGCCAATCGCGTGCGACTCAATGGAAGAGACCGCCTTTGTCCGGATTTGGAACTTTTACATAATTGCGCCACAGAAGGCTCACGATGCGGCGGTGATGCTGGGCCTCCCCGTCCCAACCTCGGAGCGGCCCGCGATCCTACCCCTATAAAACGGGGATGGAATCCTTCAGGACCCCAATAAAAGTTTTTCATCCATCATCCATTCATTTACGCCCCCCTGGACACAACTTATCCGGCAAAGTGTTTTTTCTACTCTTGGAGCTGAATTTTCGTTCAACTACAAAGCACATTTCTCAATTTGTCAGTGCTGCTTACTGAGTTCTTTAATGCATATTTACTTTTTTCAAGATCTACTGAGTGAGTTGCCCTCCAGACTTACATGTCATTTTCAATTGATGCCTAATGTGCAATGAGCAATGATAAAATGATGACTTATGTGCAATGACAGAAAAGAGCACAATAAATATGCTATTTTTACTGTAACCTTCACTGAACTGCCTATAAATACGTAACCTCAGTGCTTCCATTGTTTTAGGGAATTTCATTTCATTGGTGCAATCAAGTAATTTCCTACTGTCGTACTTCATCATACATCTTTCGCCAATACCTAACTATGTGTGATATTTCACAGTGATACACACTCATGTTGAACATTGTTAATGATAACTGATAGAAGGCATTCTGGAATATTTTATCATGAGTCCATGGCTTAGGGGGGGGGTTGAATGGTGAATTTTTTGAACTACAAATAATACCTGCTTGCTTTCTCTTTTGTGAAGTGTAATAAGAACGATATTTGCTGAGTTTGTGTTAAAACCATGATATGATTATCAGGGACATCGTTGTGGAGGACTTCAGAAATTTTGACCACCTGGGGCTCTTTAAAATACACCCTTGTCTAAGCAGACAGGCCTCGAAAATTTTTTCTTTGATCGAAATTGCGGCCGCAGCCAGGGTTTGATCTTGCGGCCTTAAGTTCAGCAGTGAGAGGTTACGTGACGTGTATACTGGTTGTGGGCGGTAGTCTTCCTTTTAATGATGCATATTATGTAGAGCAGTTATAGCCAACCAGGCATCTCTGCCGAGTTCATAGTAACCCAACCACGGCACATTGGCACACTGTAGGCGGGAACAACGACAGGACACACTCGTGCGCGGTGATTCTGAACGGGCGCCGATATAGGGGTGAAAGCGTTCTTGCAGACCGGCCCACGCTCAATGACGTCTGCTAAGACGAACTGTCGGGCCAAACGTAACAGCTCGTCTGCCGCCCCGAAAATCTTAGCTTGCCAGTTCTTTCAACCACTGGGTGCGAATAGAATGGCTGGTCACGAGGTCGATGGCCTGACTTGGAACCTGAAGCTGCGTAACTTTAAAGCAACTCTCAAATCACGTCAGAATAATCGACAGCACCAAAACTAACCACGCAACACAATATCATACTGCAGAAAAGCACTCTAGACTCGCTTAGAAGCTCTCCAGGCTTCTCCAGAAACGCAAGCAAATGAAGAACCATTACTCATATTTTGACACAATTTTGTGCCGCCAAAGCTGCAATCATGGATGGGGGGATTCTACTGTAGATGGATCAATGTGACGTGCGAGAAAAGCAAAAAATAAGTACTTGCGTGTAGGTTGATCAACTACAAAATGCAACGTGGCACAAAGTGCTGCCAATTGTGCTGCCGTTGATGTTGTTGCATGGGATGTCTTGAATTAATTATCGTGGTCAACCTTGCTATCACTATGCTCCTGTAGAGCTGTCTGGCTGAACCGATCCGTCAGTCTATATATGTGTGGAGTCTTGGTATTTCTCATACAAGGGAAGTAGTGTGAGCTATTTAAGAGCTGGTGACGACAAGTTGGCCTTTTTCTGGACGCCTGGTATGTTATAATGATCATTGGTTGAGCGAGGCACCATGGCGGAGTCGCAGGTCTAGCGGCAGGAGAGAACGAAGTTCGGATCAACGCGCCATGTGTGGTCACTATTTTGCAGTAAGATGTGCATGGTTGGTCCATGGTAGAAAGGCTAGGTGATGTCGAGGAGTCGGGCAAGGTGTCGTATATGTGTCCTCAGCACTTCAACATTAATGTTGGTCTTGATGAGGTGGTTCCTTGTGATGGCGATAGTGGCCGCTGTTGATGCACTTTGGGGCAAGCCTAAATAAATCCGGAGTGCTTGAGCCTGGACACTTTGAAGCATTCGTAAGCTTGTTTTACTCGCGTTGGTTAACGCAGGTAGGCTGTACCGAACGAATCCAAGGAAAAGAATTCTGCATAGTCGCAACACAGCAGCTGTGGACATTCCCCACTTCTTTCCAGCGGAGAACTTGAACAATTGACAGATGCCTGTCAATCGCCTTTTCATGTATGATACATGTGGGCTCAATAAGAGGTCTCTGTCAATTATAACACCTAGAAACTTGTATGATCGGAGATGACGTAACCTTTCGCTGTTTATCAGAATGCTGTAGTTCTGCATTGGTTTGCGCGTAAATGCCACAAGTGCACATTTCTAAGAGAAAATTTCCAGACCTCGTTGACGGAAGTAAATAGCAACTTGAGTGGCAGCTCTCTGAATTCGCGCTCGCAGTTGTAGACGTGTTACTGCAGACGTCCAAACGCAGATGTCGTCCGCGTACATTGACAATCTGACCGTTTTTGGCAGATGCTCATTGAGAGCTATTAGCGTCAGGTTGATAGTACAGGGCTAAGCATGCCACCCTGGGAACACCACGGTGGCTGTAATGTAGCGAAGTGTCACCATCCTCGGTTCTCACGAAAAAGGATCGCTGAGAGAGATAGATGCGTAGCTACTGAAACATCCGACCGCCCACTCCTACCTCCTTGAGAGTGGTGAGGAGAGCTTCATGTGTGACGTTATCGTACGTCTTTTTAACATCAAGAAATAAAGAAGCGCAGAGACGCTTACGGCCTTTGTCGTGTTGCACGTAGCTGACCAGGTCTATGACGCTATAAATTGATGACCGGCCACGGCGAAATCCCGTCATAGCGTTCGGGTAGATGTTGTGATGCTCCAGGAACCATTGCAGCCGTCCTAGTACCATCATCTCTATCACTTTGCCCAAGCAACTGGCCATTGCAATCAGGCGGTACGATGTGAGCACCAATAGTGACTTGCCAGGCTTCAGTAATGGGACCAAACGGCTGGTCTTCCAGTTAACTGGGAGGGTGCCCTCTCACCACGCATCATTGCATATCTCGAGGAGGGCACTCCTCGCACAATCACCAAGGTGACACAGTGCTTTGTATGATATTCCATCAGGCCCGGGTGCTGATGTCCGTCAACACAAAGCCAATGCTGCTTTAAGCTCATGAATAAAAAAAAATTGGTCCGTGCGGTGATCGCGTGATGTTGTGCCACCGCGTGAGAGCCTGGAGATGTTGGGATCTGCGAGCTGACCAGATAATTAGGCACAGAACTCTTCTGCCACGTCGACCTCCAATATCTGTCGAGAAAGGGCTAGAGCCTTGAAAGAAGACCGTTGAATGGGACCTGTCAAGAGCCCTCTTATTGTCTTCCACAAGTGTGATAAAGGCTTGCGGGGATCTAACGACGTGCAGAAGGCTGCCCAACGTTGTGACTCTAGCTTGTCTATGCGGCATTGTATCTTCTTCTGAAGACGTCTAGCGATTCGTAAATCGTCGATTGCTTTCGTGCGTCGGTACCTTCGTTCCGCACGCCATCGCAGAGCCCGAAGTCATTTTAATTCCACATCAAATTTGGTTACATGATACCAAATTTAGTAGATGCATGCGGAGCGAAACGCCCGCGAGCACGAAATTAGTGCGGTATGCTGTCATGTTCTTACATGACACGCGTGTCAGAATTGTCATGTTTGCACCAGTTATATACTCCGTCACCCAACGTCGTCACGTAACACTGAATTTGGTATATGTGGAGCTAGCGAAATGGCCGCAAGCTCATCATGAAGAGCCCAATATACTCCAATGCAGCGTTTACCCGCGCGCTCGCACGGCACAACGATAGCAAAACGCGAGAACTCAATAGTCTGACGCCAGGCGCGACGGGCACTACCTGGCTACGACCGGCACGAAATTCGCACTGATGCCTTACCCAGACAACACTGCGTCTTCCTCTTTTCGTGACGGAGGGACGCCGGACGCGCTCAAACGCACATGCGTCAAAGCGATGCAGCGCGGCGCACGCCTGCGAGTATTCGCAACTCAAATGAATTGAGAGGGCGCTATGAAGTTTCAGCATGGTGGATTCAAGGAGGTCACTGCGTCCGCTGTCGCTAACACAGTGTGACTCTGCAGTGTGACTGCAGTTCGGGCTGCTTTGTAGATGGGCAGCGGGTTGTTGACGCGGAGAATCTTATTTTAGTCGGCATCAGTAGTCCTGCAAGTGCGAGCGGCGTTCTTGAAATGGTCGCGATGTGTGTGTAATGCACATGGCGCAACGCGTCTCTGCGAAATTTTTTTAGATACTTCGGACGCCGCAGTGACGAGCAGTCACTGGATACAATGGTCAATAAATAGGCTCGAGTTAGCAAGTTAACACTGGTGCCTCACCTGTAAAGAAGAAATTGCTTGGCCATTCATTTTTTTTCTTCATGGGCAGCACCATCGTTCCGGGGGCACTGCGAGCGCTCGATGGTGACGGACGCACTCCACATCGCCTCCGTATATTTTCTGCTATTTCTGCGGACATCCACCTTGGTACCCCTGAAACTTGGATTTATCGTCACCGCCAAGTTCTCCGCTTCGCCTAGACAACACCTTCGTCCAGGTGGGTCCAGTTTTGACAACTTGAGGGACATCCTTCACTCCCGGCTACAACGCCGCCTCGCTAAGGGCTCTCAGCCCGGCGATGGCGGCCGCCAACGTGGTTACGGGCTATGATCCTACCTCAAGCCAAGTGCTCTCCATCGAGATTTCATCCTCCGTAAACACTATGCCAACAGAAGATGAATACCTCGAAGACATGGTGAGACTCTGGCAACACAAGCAAGCCAAATCAAAGTCTGCGTCTCAACAACAACGAGACGCCACAGCTAGCCGCCATTCCCCAGCCTTGCAAAGAACGCCGGCGCTCCATCCCTCCGGTGGTGTGCCTACCTCTGCTCCGTCCTCGCAGCCAGCGAAACAACGCAAGTGGCGTCCGCGTCAGACTCCTCGCCTCTCTCGCGACGACTACATCGTAGTAGTTAAACCTCGCGTTCCCTGCGAGCTACGCACATTTGTCCCGGCCGATCGCGCGGGCGACGCCATCCGCAGCTACCTCGGCGACCGGACTACACGCAAATTCAAGTGCGGCCAATCTGAAAACAGAACATCTTGGTCTGTAGCACCACCATTTTGCCTATGGCACAGCGACTCCTCGGGGACTTCCAGCTGCAAATGGGGGATCAGCAGCTGCCCGTTCGAGGCCACGCCAAAGCACCAGGGGATACATGCAAGGGCGTCATCAACATAAACCCTGCTGAAAGCCCGGAGAAGATAAAGTCTGAACTGTATTGGCCTCGAGGTACTATCCTTGCGGTCCGCAAACTCGGAGATTCCGCGGCGGCGGTGGTGACTTTCAAGGGCACGAAGTTACCCCGCTTCCTCTTCTACCACTGCGTGGCGACGTATATCCGCGCCTACAAGAAAACGGTCCCTGTTTGCACCAAGTGCGGTACCATCGGCCATCGACCACCTCAGTGTCCTCACCCCGTTCCAACGCAGTGTGCCAAATATGGAACCCCCGCACCTGCAGGTCTATTCCCATGACTGCCACCCCAAGTGCCTCCTCTGCCACGGCGCCCATGAGACTGGGACCAGTGGCTGCACGACAAAATATCGAAAATATCGGAAACGCAAGCAGCCCTCAACATCTGCTCGAGGGACCACCTCATGTTCGTCACAGCCAGACAGCAGCACCAACCTGCACCATTCTGCTCCACCACTTCACGCCGACACTCAAGCATTCCCACCGCTCGAAGCACCAGCGGCGGTACCTCAGGTGAGCAGTTGGGCAGGGAAAGCTGCTTCTAAGCCTCTCTCACCCCCTTCTGTCGATCCTCCTTCTCCCGAACTTGCGGCCCTTCGCCAGCAAGTTGCGGCACTTCAAAAGCGAAATTCTCTTTTAACTAAATAACTCGAACTCCTAAATAAGCGACTTCAACCCCAACAACAGTGTACTGCAAAGCCATCCGGTATTGCCTCCTCTGTCCAGGCGGCTACGTCCAAGCTTAGTCCTCGCGCTAAGTCCACTCCCATTAAACCACCGGTTCAAGCAGCCATGTGTACTCCAGCACTCGGAACCGGTGCCACATCTACTCCAGAAGCTCTTGAGGCTCCTGGGGCACCCCAGGTTCTCTTGCCCGCTAACCAAACTCTCCCTAGCGAAGAGCGCACCCCGCGCGTAGAGGAACGCCTCACGCGCGTCGAAGCTTCGATTAATCACCTCCTCACCAGCTTCTCGGTCCAACGCATAGTAGTAGAAGTTACCCAGGCTATTCAAGCCTGGGCAATCACCCAGTTTCAACCCAAGGCATCGCGTTCCCGCTCCTGCTCGGTGAGCAGTGAGGGTACAGCTCCACGGCGTCGTCGTAAGGTGGCTACCACCACCCTGCCGTGGACAATCCGGCCTCCGTGCCCCTCCCTGCCTCTGAGGATTCCGAGCGGGACATGGAGGACCAAATATAAAACCTAAGACAGTCACAATGGCTACCAATCGTACGTCCTGTTCAAACATTGCGTCTAAATTCGAGATCATACTGTGAAACCTGGAGGCTTCGGGAACAGGCGAAAGCGTTCACATCTTTCTCTTTTCTTCAGCTCACTTGGCTCTCAGCCGGCCGTCTTGGCGCTCCAAGAATCTGGCCCTTCTCCATCCCTTTCTGGATACTGCTCCTATGTAGGCGGCACCACCACATGCCTCCTCGTGCACAAAGCTTACACGGCGATACAGGTTGACCTCGATCTGGATCTTCCTTACGACTACTGCATGACATCAGTGCTGTCTCAGCGGAGGGGCCAACCATCAATACATATCTTGAGCGTGTACTGTCCCCCTCGCCTTGCGAGGGCTTCGTTTGCGCATCTCTTCCATCGGGCGCTGCGTATAGCGGCCCGACAACCACTGGTGATTTCGGGGAATTTAATGCCCCCAGCCCTCACCGGCGTTACCACTACGAGAAGGCCCGGGGCAGAGAGCTCAAGGAGCTCATTTCCTCGCGGAGCCTGACGCTTCTTACCGATACGGCACAACCCACACGTTCCGGCAACTCGGTCACGCGAGACACATGCCCCGACCTCTCCCTCACCCGTCACATCCGCGATGCTACAAGGGAAAATTTGGGCGAAACCCTAGGCAGCAATCACTTTTTACTTCGCATTTCGTTCACACCGCGGCAGAAAATGCGCCAACACTGGGGCCAAGCCCGTCTCACCGATTGGACTCAGTTCAGAATGCAACCATTCCCCGCCGTCCTCTCCTCGACCGAATATGCAGCGTGGGCATCATACGCTCTCCATATGAAACAAGCGAACACTCGCACCCTTGCAACCTCTAATTTGACTCCTGCAATCGATCCGCACCCCCTACATCTTTGGCACGCTCGCCGCGGGCTCATAAGGTGCTGAAAACGCAACAAACTTAATCGGAAACTTCGCGCTCGCATTGAGGCGCTCACTGCAGAGGCGGCCGCATACTCCGCACAACTTTCCGATGCTAACTGGGCAGACACCTGTTCGAAGGCTGCAAACAAGATGAGCTCTAAGAGTGCGTGGCGACTCTTTAGAAGCCTTCTCGATCCCTCCACCACCAGGGGAGAAACGCAACGCCAGCTCCACCGTGTTCTGCATGCATTTCAGGGCACTACGGATGAACTCACGCGAGAACTTTGTGACCGCTACATCTGCCGCACAATTGATCCCGCAGGCCCAGCATATACGTATTCCGGCGCCCCTAACACCGAGCTCGACGCCCCATACCGCTTTCTGATTTACGATTTGCACTCACGAAAATGCGACGGGGCACGGCCCCTGGACGCGACGGAATCACAGTATCGCTCCTGGCAAATCTTCCCGACCAAGCACACCTCTCGCTACTCCAGCTTATAAATTGATATGGGACGGTTCTCCGCTTCCAACGGAATGGACCACATCGGTCGTGACATTCATTCCCAAATCGGCAAAGTCCGTTAGTATTGAGGCACTGAGACCCATCTCACTTACGTCTTGCGCAGGCAAACTCATGGAAACCATGGTTCGCGAACGCCTTTCCACTTACTTGGAGGCCAGGAGGACATTTGCCGACACGACGTTTGGCTTTCGCCCGCATCTGTCGGCGCAGGACGTCCTGCTCCGCTTCAACATGATATATAGAGCCGACTACTATGCGCCATAACGATAAAGCCGTGCTCGCTCTGATCTCCGCGGGGCGTTCGACAACGTCAAACACAGCACTGTACTCCTGACCTGTCTACCACAAACTGCGGGCAGAAGACTTTCAACTACAATCGCACCTTTCTATCACATCGCACCGCCTTCATTCGCTTAATTCTACCGAACACGGCCCGTACTTATTAGGCACGCGGGGTACACCTCAAGGGGCAGTCCTGTCTCCTCTGCTTTTTAACCTGGCGATGATGAACCTCCCCTCTCTTCTAAGGAGGTCGAGGGAATACAACACGCACTATATGCGGACGATATCACAATCTGGACCAACACCGGCTCCTAAGCACAAATCGAAGAACGCCTGCAAAAGGCTGCCCTTCTGGTGGACACTACGCAGGTTCATGCGGCCTGGAGTGCTCTCCAGCTAAATCGGCTCTTCTTTCAGTCTCTCCGCTACCGCGCCTCAAATTTTCTTCTGTCCGGGCCCGTCCCGTCAGTGCAAAATATTCGGGTTCTTGGCCTTCACCTCACATCGTCCTTGGGTCCAAAGGGCACAATAGCAGGCCTCAGACGCACCAGCGAACAGGTGAGCCGCATGATACGGCGAGTTTCTACCAAGCGCGGTGGCCTCCGCGGGTCTCAGTCCCTCCGATTGGCCTACGCGTTTGTGACCAGTCGCGTCCTCTACGCCTTGCCTTACCTTCGCCTGCGTCGTCGACACGAGCATCAGCTGGACGTCCTTCTTCGTTCAGTATACAAACGCGCTCTGGACCTACCTATTGCAACTTCCAACAGCCGATTCGCGGCTCTGGGGGCACACAACACCTTTGTAGAGATGCGCGAAGCTCATCGCGTTAACCAAATCAATCGACTGTCGCAGACGCCTTCAGGGCGCCGTCTTCTACACAGACTTGGCCTTAACCCGATATCTGACCAAGACCCTCTGCAGCCGGTACCAGAACTCTGGCGTCAAAAGCTATGGGTGGAACCTCTACCCCGTAATATGAACCCCGACCTCCATCCTGGCCGTAGACTAGCACGCGCCGTGGCCCTTCATACGCAACACTCCGATCGTCCTGGTGTTTTCTACGTGGACGTCTCGGGTCCCTCCCCCTCGGGTCACTTCACGGCTGCCGTGATTACAGAGGGCAAACACGTAGATGGCCTCTCCTTTCGAGCAGACAAAGTAACGCACGCTGAAGAGGTTGCCATAGCTTTGGCCGCCTCTCACCCTGCCTCACGCACCATTCTGACGGACTCGCGCTCGGCCTCTTCTCAGTACCTTCAGGGTTCGTTGCCCCGCTGGCGGCTAGCCTACTACAGGCAGCCTCTTGGCGCTTTAACCCTCATCCCATTCGTATAGTCTGGACCCCAGGCCACTCAGGCCTGCCCGGCAACGAGGCGGCAAATGCCGCTCCCGCGCTTCTCCTGTCCGGGCCGTTGCCCCTCCATGTCTCGAGACGGAATCTGGCAATACCAACCTGACGCGCTTTCGCGAAATTTTGGCTTATTACCGCGCTTCACGCCGCCTCTACCCGCACCCCGCACGCGGTTTGGAGAAAGCGGATGAACGACTGCTACGCCGCCTGCAGACGAACACCTTTATCAGTCCGGCGGTCACCAGGCACATTTTGCCGGAAATCAATGGCACCTGCTCGACCTGTCATGTCCTCGCCGACACATATCACGTCGTGGCATCGTGCCCAGTTAATCCCGTCCCTTTTCATCACCTTTTCCTATCCCAACTAGAGAGGCTTGGGAGGACCACCTGCTCGGCTGCTCTACCTTGGCTGCACAACGCTCCTTGGTGGAGCGCGCACGGGCAGCTTCCAGCTCCACTGGCGTCCCGGAATAGGGTCTTGCCACTCTAGCACGCCGATAGGCCACGTCGGCACTCTCTAGTAGACTTTTTCTGAAATAAATGTTTTTTACCACCACCACCATCGTACCGTGCTCCTAGCGTATACGACTGCCGCTTGTACAGTTTGGACTCAGTAGGCAGCTTCTCTATATTGCCACTGGGTGCTGCATGAATTGCTGGAGTTGCGAAGATGGCAAAACCGGTGCCTGACGTCGCAATGAACGCCGGCGAGCACGCGCACCATCGCACATTGAAATGTATGGGCGCCTGGACTGAGGCATGTAGTTATGTTCTCACATGTCACGTATCTCGTGATTATCATGTTTGCTCCAGTCGCATACCCTCGTCATCCATTGACGTCGCGTAATACCAAATTTGGCATATGTGAAGCAAGCGAAATGGCCGGGCGCATCATGAGTGTGGCATGTCGTCATTTTGTTACATGACACGCATGTTGTGATTATCATATTTGGATGTGTCATTAACCTATGTCGTCCATTCGCGTCGCATAATACCGAGTTTGTACATGTGAAGCTAGCGAAACGGCAGTGAGCGCGTCATAAGCGTAGCATGTAGCCATGTTATAACATGACATACATCTCATGTTTATTATGTTTGCACCAGTATCATACCTTCGTCATCCATTCATGTCCCGTAATACCAAATTCGGTATAAGTGAAGCTAGCGAAATGGCCGCTAGCGCATCATGAGCATGGAATGTAGTCATGTTGCTACGTGACACGCATCTTATGATTATTATGTTTCTACCAGTCACATACTTTTATCATCCATTCACGTACCATAACACCAAATTTGGTATGTGTGACGCTACCGAAATGGCCGCGAGTGCATCATGAGCGTGGCATGTAGTCATGTTGTTACGTGACGCGCATGTCATGATTTTCATCTTAGGGTCTGTCGCTTGCGTTCGCCATGAAATCATGTCATACCATACGAGTTTTGCGCCATGCCATGTGAACAAAACCACCCCAAGAGCTGCAGCACCACGAATTATAAATCATTACATTCATGACCTACATGTCATGACTTTCATTTCATGACTATTCAGATATGTTGTTCATACAGTCATGTTATGCAATACCAAGTTTGGGATTGATACCGTTATCGAAACGGCTAGGACAGCTAAAAGTAATAGGCGGCTAGATAGATAGATAGATAGGTAGATGGATAGATAGATAGATAGATAGATAGATACGTTCAAAGTTGCCGAATTTCGCTAAGAAATGCTACGCATTAAAAAAAGCTAGAGGGGACTCTGGCGCTGCGATCGTGCAGTGACCGAGGGAATCTATAGGTATGACGTGCGATAGCCCAGTCTTTGTGCTTGCGGGTGGCGAACGCACTTGTGGCTTCGTTTATTGCTGCGTTTTTTAAATGCGAAGCTTTCTCAGCGAACTTCAGCGACTTTGAGCGCATCTATCTATCTATCTATCTATTATCTATCTATCTATCTATATCTATCTATCTATCTATCTATCTATCTATCTATCTATCTATCTATCTATCTATCTATCTATCTACTATCTATCTATATCTATCTATCTATCTATCTATCTATCTATCTACTATCTATCTATCTATCTATCTATCTATCTACTATCTATCTATATCTATCTATCTATCTATATATCTATCTATCTATATATCTATCTATCTATCTAGCCACCTACGACTTTTCGCTCTCCTGGCCCTCTGATATGGTATCAACACCGAAATCGGTATGATATATTATGACTGTATGACGAGCATGATTTACTAGTTATAAAATAAAATCATGACATGTATATTGTGAATGTCATGATTTACATTTCATGGCCTTGTTGCTCTTGCAGTGGTTTTGTTCACATGACATTTAGCAAAACTTGTATGGTATGGCATGACTGCATAAGGAGCATAGGGGAGAGACCTTAACGTGAAAATTACGACATGAAAGTCATGACTTTCATGTTATGACTATTCATGACTACCCGCCATGTTCATGGTACACTCGTGGTCCTTTCGCTAGCTTCACATATACCAAACTTGGTTTTACGGGGCGTGAATGAATGACGAAGAAACATGATACGTCCAAACACTTTCACCATGACATGCATGTTATGTGAAACATGAATACATGCTACGCTCATTGCGTGCTCATGGCCGTTTCGCTAGTGCCACATATACCCAATTTGGTAACAGGTGACGTGGATAAGCAAAGAAGGTGAATGACACGTCTAGACATGATAATCATAATATGCGTGTCATTAAAACGTGACTACATGCTACGCTCATGGTGCGCTCGCAGCCGTTTCGCTAGCTCCACATATAGAAAGTTTTGTATCAGGTGGCATGAACAGACGAAGAAGATAAATGACACGGTCAAACATGATAACCATAATATGCGTCTGAAGTAAAAATTGACAACCTAGTACGCTCATAGCATGCTCGCAGCTACTTCGCTAGCTCCACATATACGAAATTTGGTATTACGGGACGCGAATGAATGACACAGGTAAATGACATATTCAACATAATAATCTCTATATGTGTGCTATGTAAGACATGGCTACATGCTACGCTCATAACATGTTCACTGCCGTTTCGCTAGCTCCACATATGAGAAATTTGCTATTGTGTTACGTGAACAGATGACAAAAGTAAATGATTCATTCAAGCGTGATAATAATGACATGGAAGTAATGTATGGTTTAATTCACATCCACCTCGTAACGTTGTGCCTATGATAAAGTTACACATTAATATTTCTGATTCATGCTTCTCGTCATCGATTCTCTCAGTACATTGGATCTGGCAATTTTTTTGAAGAAGAAATCATTTTTTACTTCGGAACCCCGTTTGAAGTGGTGAGCCTCAAACATAAGGTGGCTAAACGTTATTGCAGAAGACTTGCCGACTGTTGTTTCCTGACAAAACAGCTTCAAGCCACGCCAGGCCAGAAAGAACGTAAAGTACGAAGACCAGGTAAATCCATATCACAGCTAATATTCCCGTGCCATGCGTTGCAGGTCCCTTATACCTTAGTGCCAGAGTTCCCTCTACTGTATATTTAGGAAACTTTATGCTTTGATGGCCTGGAGTGGCAGTTTTGTGGTGTCTTCCTGGGGCGGCATGAGATGCGAGCATGCGGCACGAGACCGAGGCGCGAGCATGCACAGTGGGGTGATGGACGGCACCGCGGAAGACGAAGCGCGACATCGTGCAACCGAAAATGCCCAGCATTTAAAATGCTCGTAATCTTCAACCTAATATCTGCGTTTTAATTTCTTTCTTTGTGATAACTATGGCATATAAAAGTGAGCATCCACGGACTACATGTGGAAGTTGAGTGAAAAAAAATTGGCTGTGTATCTCCTTGTTTGGCGGCAAACGGCGTCGACAAATGGTAGTTTTCTGTCTGGAGACGCTGTGGGCAGCAATGTAAAGAAATGTAACTTATTCAGAACGCAGAGCCACTGGTAAGTAACAGCACCACGTCGTTTTAGTTAAAACCCCGTTTTTTTTGTCAGCAACGTGAAGAAAACATCCGTTTCTTTTGTTGTTCATAGCGCCGCATTGTCAGTGCAATGTGCTAATAACTACGGTCTTTAGAAATATGCATTTTGTAAATAAAAAAATTCCGCCATATCCACGAAGTGAATGATGATGAGTGGGCGAAGCTCCGGAGGTAAACCTGGTAAACCATGAATCCTCTGTACATTTTGCCCACTCGATTTATTACATCGCTCCCCTAGCGTACGTCGCCGCACTAAATCGAACGATTACCTTCAACCAATGACACGCGCCATATGTGACATCATTCCTATTTTATAAGATCTCGCGTCTTTCATCAACTACAAGTACCGCTTTCTAGTTTATAACATCTTGCATCTTTTCATCATCAGCTACAAGTACCACCATCTAGTAAACACTACAAGAACTAAACGAGAGGTGGCTACATACAGGAGACGGTACCGCCATCTAGTGAACACTGCAAGAACTAAACTGGAGGTGGCTACAACAGGGGATGGTACCGCCATCTAGTGAACACTGCAAGAACTAAACTAGAGGTGGCTACATACAGGCTACAGGGGACGCACAGCCCACGCCCTAAGGAGCTTCGCCCCTAAAAGACACAGTGCCTAACACTTGCATTGATGTTGCGCCTGAAATGTTCGAACTATTTGCTCTTGATTGACAATGTTTACAAATTGAACACAGTCGCCAGATCAAGCTGGGTGGGCGTGAGCAAGGGGTTAAACATTCGCCGGGTGGCTGAGCTGTTGTGCGTACACAACAGACAGACAGACCGACAGATGAACGGACGAATGGACAGACGACTGAGTGACTGAACTTTTTCGTTGAGTGTAGTTGTATGCACTTTATTTGTCCCACGGACGTTGGCGCGCCCGGAGTTAGCATGCCTGCGATACATTATTTTAGGCACATCTTCCGAGATCTTCGGCGACCAACTGCAGCGTCAACTCAGTCGTGGTCTTCGGGGTGTCGTATTGTTTTCTCTGGTTTCGCTCTCACCATTCACTACTAGAGCTACCACTGTCAACTATGAACATATGCTTGTTCAATATATATATATATATATATATTATATATTATATATATATATATATATATATATGTTCAAGCTGTTTATATCATTGAGCAGTAAATAATAAACTACTTCTCTAAAGACACATTTTACTTTAGCGTTCCGCTGATTCCTATGATCGTGCATCCTTGATTTTGTTCTTGTTCATCTTCTATTGTGGCTCATACCCACTGTGGGGGATTGGCACCTACAGAGACGGAGGGATCAACCATGTTCTTATTCTTCTTTAGGAATTCGCGATGTTCCCCAATATATTATGCCTTTCGGTTCCTCTAGATAACTCAAGCTGATGTGGGCATTCTATCTATCGAAACCAGAATATAAACACCTGAAAATATGTTTCATGTCGGAGAGATTTTGAGCCCTCCGCGATATTGCTCTTATTTCAGATCTTAATTCTGGCCTTGGCGAAAACTAGCTACGCTATATCAATACATTCTATATGCAAATTGGTTTTGACGACACGAATAATAGTGTATTGAACTATAGAAGACGAAGTAAAAGGCGTTATAAAACAACTGTGGTGCACGTGTGCTTCACTCTGCGAAACAAGATGGTGCACGCGCGCTCTATGCTGTCACGTGACCAGTTCCAGCGTATATAAACAGCTCTCATACGGGTTTTCAGTTCATATAGGTGATGAAGAAGATCGCCTATAATGGGCTGCAGCCTGGTCACGGTACCTTCGCAGCCTTACAGGCAAAATTTTTTTAGTAATGATGGGCACTGATGGGTATAGCATCAGTGGCTGGTGGGAAGTGGGGAGCCGAGGGAGGGAGGGTGGTTGGCTCCCTTTCCCCGCAACAGCAAAAAAAAACAAAAAAAACTTCAGTGGCTGATCGGCCTAATTCAGGCAAAAGTGAGTGAGCGGCTCAACTGAACTGTTATATTCTTCTCGCTTTTCGCACGGCTAAGGAGGTTGTGAGTAGACGCGAATGAGTGTGAGTTCCTGGCCACCATTTTGACAAAACTTACTCCTGCAAAGCTTTAGACACAGAACACCGATTTTAATGTTGGTTTTGGGAACAAAGCTTACTCATGCCTATCAAAAAAGAAACTAACAATGTTTTTCCCAGAAAACCTTGCCACCACTTTAACAAATAAATAAATTGTGTTCACATTTGTAAGGCTCACGGCTCTTCGCTTCCGCACCAATCATCCAACATTAAAAGATGCCTCTGAAGGTCAGATGCGCAAGCCTTGAGAACCTCCAGCAGCGGCACTGTGTACTACTTAACACTCCTACGTAAAGTACATCTGCGTAACACACCATACACTAATGGTGGATTACTGCAAGTGGCTTGAAACGCGAGGTGCACATTTGTGAAGGCTTCCAAAATGAACATCTAGTAGTTGTTTCGTGCATGTGCTGTAGGTGACACATATAAGCCGAGTTCAACGCTACAAAGAACCGCCAAGTTTATTCAACGCTGCCTTTTATATAGTCCAAACAGGAAAGGGTCCCGCGATAACGCTGCGCCACAGTGGATGCGCAGTGACGTCATAGCACGGCACGTGTACGCTCAAAGCTCCTGTTTTATCACACTTTCATGTAAACACGATTACACTGTGCGGCAAGAACGTACACAATGCAAATTCCATTCTCCAATAAAAAGAATCAGAAAACAAAAGCATGAAAAATGCACTCAGATCTCAGCAGTGCTGTTACGTAACTTGCTCAAAGTTATTCCCGTAACCCAGTCTCCGCGGTGGTCTTCGGTTTCGGGCACTCCATCTCAGTCTAGGGCTTACAGTCACAGAGCTTGCACTATCAGTTGTGGACTGCAGGTGGTTGGCGACCTCATCACTTGTGCTCTCTTCGTCTGAAGAGTCTTCCGTGTCGTCAAAGGATTCCACTGTTGGCAAGGGTGTTGGCGGTTCCGTCGCAAAACGTCGACCTTTCGTTGATGACAGCGTATGATCTCGGCTGCATCTGGCTAAGAACTTAAGCCTTTGTTTTCCAGGTGTTCCCCTGCACTCACACCACTTGCCCTGTGGTCAACGGTGGAAGAGACCGACGCTTGGATGGCGCTTGTCCATGCTTCCGAACGGCTGTTCAGGGGCCCTCATTGAAGTCTGGTATGGGCCTCCTCAGTTGTCGACCTTGGAGCAGCTCCGTTGGGGACCCCCCGTCTTCCAGTGGGCTGGACCTGTAGCTGAAAAGACCGTGAAGACGGTGTAGTGAAACGCAGCTCGTCCGCAGCTTGCACACCGCGCCAAATGCAGCTGGTGCAGCGCGGCGAAGCAGGAATGCCTAGCCGCGGGAACCAACATGGTACTTGACGCCATGGAAACCGGGACTGGCATTATTGTGTTTTAGCGGGTGGCGGCCAGTCGTGGGTCAAAGGCTGACACCACCCTAACACACTGAAACGTGCGCACATGAAGGCTCCCTAGTCGCTGAATGATTGCAGTGCCAGAGCCCCTTTAGGTTTTAAGGGCGAAGCTCCTCAAAGCGGCACCCGTTCGTCCTCAGTCGTAGTCCTAGTGTGTAACCAGTATTACGCTTTCACCTGCAAGGTGGTGCGGGTGGGAGATTTCTGCTGTGCGTTGTTCAACAATAAAACATTCGCAGCGTGCGCGTTAACTAAAAGCCGAATTCTCCTGTCTCTCATTCCCAATGAGCAGCCATGGGCATGTACATTGAGAACTATCTGGCAAGAAAGGGTTGCTAAGTTATACTCGCTGGGCGTAACCTCCTTGGTTTTAGAAAGGTTTACCGAGTGTTGGGCCGCAGTGCCATGAATACAGTGAACTAGTATATACCATGAACTCTAGGTGGTAGGTAAGTGTGCATGTGCCATCTCTCGTTTAGTAATTGGAATGTCCGCTGAATGGCGGTGCTTCTATATGCGGAATATATGATGAAAATGCGAGATGGTGGCACTTGGAGTGTCAATTAGATGGACGAACGAACATCTATATGGACGTACGAATGGCTGCACGGACGGATGAACGCATCGACGGACGCAGGGGCGGATGTATAGCCGAACGCAGGAACAGACGCACGGATGGACGCGTGCACGCACGAACAGATGCACGCACGACCGGGCGTATGGACGCACCGACGGTCACACAGACGGACGCATGGATGGACGGAAGCAAGAACAAATGGACGGACGTATGCTTCGTCTTACTCTCCATCATTCACCCTTTGGATATGCTGCAATTTTTTTCTTGTCTTGGTAATAACTCGTGATATGTACAGTCCTGCTGGAAATTTTCTGAGCATTCGCGAGTAGCTGTCTGACCGTAATTCACATATAAAAATTCTACCTGCCAGAGGGCAAACTAGAATTCACAGAGAGAGTGCTAGTTGCAATCAAGACTCTTCGGATATCCGTGCGATAACATACAAAAAGGCCAGTTGCAGCCGAGCAGGAAGCGGCACGTCCCATTTTAGGAATACAGAAACAGTGAAGACATGTTTATGGAATCTGCTCTCTTTGCTCTTTAACTATAATAAATGACTGACTTTTATGACTGAATATTGAGCCTCCTCAAAAAAGCCTTCATGAGGATGCAGTATTCTATCCGTTATATTTTTGAAATCTGACACGGTATGCTGATCACCGACGACAGCTTTTTCTAAAATAGTAAAAAAATATAAGAAGTATGGCAAGGGTGATAGAGTTAGCCAAATGCATCACTGGTTAAATATTATAAAATGAGTGGTTGCGCAGCAACACAGACCTATCAAAAATTCTCACATGACACATATGCCTCGTTTCAAAATTATTTTGTATGAACACAGATGATATGTTAGAGTTCTCGCAAGATCATGTGTGGTCGTCATTCGATATGTGTCGTACGTGTCATATGCGATTTTTCGATAGGGAGTCTATCTTATTCAATCACTGCACATCGTACTGCTGTCCCGAGAATCGGAGAGGAGAAGCATCAACGAATGTTGGGATGCTATATTAGAATGACGTGTTCTTTTTTTTTCGTTTTCACTGTAAGTAGGAAAAGGCAAAGAAAATGATGGATACATTTAGACAAGAGTGGGCACTCGTTATTTCATTCCTGCTTTTGAAATGTGGTAGAGATATTTTCTTAAGACGTTTGTATTTATCAGACGACCAAATAATTCTACGGTTTCAAGCTCGCAACAATATTCGTAAACCGAATGCAAAAAAAAAGATAATTTCAACCCTGCATCACAACTTCTTTATTGTTACCGCAAATTCGTGGAAGACACGCAGGTGGTGTTGACGTAAATTTCTTTTCAACCTTTCACTTCGACGCTCATGTAGGGGGGTAGTTTTTTGGCGCCCACCTATTTGCGTGGGTGTGCTATAATCTGCTATCACCCTGTTGAAAAAAAAAGCCCGTTTGTTTCAACATCTGTTCCTTCTATCAATGTGAGCTTGAAGCTTCCGCTTTCACTTTTTTCAAATTCTAAGGAATTTTCAACCCGTGCTTTCAGTTTTCTCATTTACTTAGAAGCTCAAGCGGGTTGTGCATGTTACTGGTGCTTTTGAATCTGTTGCTCTTCTTTCACACCGTTTCTTGTTGACCTTCTACGTAACTGCGTTGTTTTTTTAAAGAGCAGCTCTTACATGCCCGTAACAGCATTGATCTTCAGTCGTTGTTGGCCTTCGCCGCATTCCGCTGTCTCTAGGGCCACGAGCCGAGCAATACTTTACTTTCGACGAGGCTCATTAGATTTCTCAGAGGCGGTCACTGAAAAGAAACGCACGATTTTAGGGGCAAAGCTCTTTATGGCGTGGCTTGTGCGTCCCTCGTAGTACGTAATGCACCAGGGCACATACCCGAAATAGCTATAACATTTGACCTCCAAGGTGGTGCCGGGTGAGAGATTTATTCTGTGTGTTGTTTACCAATAAAAAAATAGTCCTCAATGTACATGCCAATGGCTGCTAATGGGGAATGAGAGACAGGAGCATTCAGCTTTTAGTCAACGCGCACGCTCCGATCCCCATTAGCACCCATTGGCATGTACATTGAGCACTATCGGACAAAAAAGGGTTGCTACATTATACTCGCTGGGTGTAACCTCCTTTGTTTTAGAAAGGTTTAGCGAGCGTTGAGCCGTAGGGCCATGAATACAATGAACTAGTATACACCATGAGTCAATTCGAGGTGGTTAAAGGGGGGAAGCAGATACGAAGCGCAAGCCGAAAGAAATTAAAAGCTGAATCCTCCTGTCTCTCATTTCACATTAGCAGCCACTGGCATGTACAATGAGCACTATCTGACAGGAAAAGGTTGCTATGCTATACTCGCTGGACGTAACCTCCTTGGTTTTTGAAAGGTTTAGCGAGCATTGGGCCGCAGTGCCATGAATACAGTGAACCAGTATATACCATGAACTCAAGGTGGTTTAAGGTGGGAAGTAGACCCGAAGCGCAAGCCGTAAGAAAGTGTGCGTGTGCCACCTCTCGTTTATTCCTTGGAATGTCCACTGAATGGCAGTGCTTCCATATGGGGAATATATGATAAAAAGATGCGAGACGGTGGGACTTGGAGTGTTGAATAGATGGACGAACGGACACACAGACACATGCATGGATGGACGCATGAACGGACGCAGGGGTGGATGCATGAACGAACGCAGGGACGGGCGCACGAACAGACGCATGGACGGTCACACAGATGGACGCATGAACGAACGAATGCTTCGCCCCACTCTCCATCATTCACTCCGTGGATATGCTGCCATTTTTTTCTTTCATGTAGCAGCCGAGGCTCTCTCTAAAACTACCACCGGTGAAAATAAACATAAAAATAAATCAACAAAGATGTCACAAATATAATAGGAAAAAAATTAAACAAAAATACAACATTTAGACAATTCAAGATAAAATCTTATAATTAAGAACAGATCTCGTCACATAACAGCAATACAATGCAATTGAATTAAGACAACATGAATAAAATGATAAAACTAAATGAAATATCTTCAAAAAGCTACTGAATGTAGTCATTATGTACATACGCTCTTCTCAACGAATTTTTATTTGAATATCGTTTATTGAAAGGTCAAGCACTTCCCTCATACACTGCCCTAACCCTCGCATGCCAAGGCTCTCACTTATAGTCAATTGTGTTGATTCTACAACACTGCGTGTCGTACGGGCTCCGTAATTACAAACCAGTGAACAAGTGATGTTCTGAGGTAATTGCTTCATCGTATGTCGTACGATTACTCTAGGAGCGAAGCTCCTTAAAGCGGCACCCGTTCGTTCATCGTAGTAGTCGTAGTCGTGTAGTCGTAGTCGTAGTGTGTGACCTGTCTTACGTTTTGACCTGCAAGGTGGTGCCGGCGGGAGATTTCTCCTGTGCGTTGTTAAACAACAAAAAATTCGCAGCGAGCGCGTTAACTAAACGCCGAATTCTCCTGTCTCTCATTCCCCTTTAGCAGCCAGTGGCATGTACATTGAGCATTATCTGGCAAGAAAGGGTTGCTACGTTATACTCGCTGAGCGTAACGTCCTTAGTTTTTAGAAAGGTTTAGCGAGTATTGAGCCGCAGTGCCATAAATACAGTGAACTGGAATATACCATGAACTCGAGGTGGTTAAAGGTGGGAAGTAGATACGAAGCGCGAGCAGTAAGAAAGTAAAAGCCGAATTCTCCTGTCTCTATTCCCCATTAGCAGTCATTGGCATGTACATTGAGCACTATCTGACAAGAAAGGGTTGCTACGTTATCCTCGCTGGGCGTAACCTCCTTGGTTTTAGAAGGGTGCCATGAATACGCAGTGCCATGAATACAGTGAACTAGTATATACCATGAACTTGAGGTGGTTAAAGGTGGGAAGTAGACATTAAACGCAAGCCGTAAGAAAGTGAGCGTGCGCCACCTCTCGTTTAGTCTTTGGAATGTCTGCTGTGATGGCGGTGCTTCTATATGGGGAATATATGATGAAAAGATGTGAGATGGTGGTACTTGGAGTGTTGAATAGATGGACGAACGGACACACAGATAGATGCATGGATGGACGCATGAACGGACGCAGGCGCGGATGCGTGGACGAACGCAGGGACGGCCGCTCGAACAGACGCACGCACGGACGGGCGGATAGACGCATGGGCGGTCACGCAGACGGACGCATGGACAGACGGAAACAAGAACGAATGGACGGACGAATGCTTCGCCCCACTCTCCATCATTCCTTCCGTGGATATGCTGCCAACTTTTATTTTTCATTCATTCGTTTATCCGTTTATTCATTAGTGAGGCTAATAAAATTTCTTTAGGTAAATCAGGCGCTCTGTTTGGGAGAGAATAAGTTGCACACGGTTTAGCCGTGGCCCTGCAACCATTTTAAGTATATTGAAACCACTCGCTTAAAGAAAAGAAAAGAAATATAACACGCTTTTATTTACATTGCACTGTTTAGATTACTAATAAACCTACTTTGAGTAGACATCCCAACTTTGACTGCAAACCAGATCTAGCAATGAGGCTTTTCGGAATGACTTCAGCTACATGTGACACTATATTGCGCTTTGTAGAAAGTGGGCTCGTGGAGTAGATTGTCACCCGTATGTTAACGCATTGCTTACGGTTGCTTTTAGCGGGACGGCTCAGTGCTCTCCCATAGTTGAGTACAAAGTAATCAAAATTGTTAAATATTTTTTTCTGAACAACTATGTATACGTCCTGCGCCAGGACGATTCTACCCAATTCAGCATGAATATTGTCGACCGATTCTGAGGCCCACAGGACGG